>JAUZNJ010032543.1:0-38723 GCA_034780135.1 Jordanella pulchra | reverse complement strand
TATACATAGATCTAAGTTATTTTTTTCTATCGAATTAAGATGGTAAGTGAAACACTTTGCCAATGAAATAAGACATTTGACATTTAAAATGAGAAACAAAACCAACTGCAGTTTCTTTTTTCAAGTGCATAATATCTAATAATCATATTTTAAGGGTAAAGTATTAATTCCCTTTGCAGATCAGTTCCTTTACCTACTCAAATTAAGGGGAAATCCACTTATTTAAAGAAATTTGGACTCATTTTTAGATCGTTTTTGTATAGCAGCAAACATGCAGCTCCAGGGGTGAATAAATAAATACTCTTCTCTTTTAGACATGATCAAAGGTACCAGCATCAGGTTTATTTTTTAAAAAACTTTGTTTAATAGTGATACATACATAATTGATTGATTAAGAATAGCATAATTAAGTTCAAAAACAAACAAAAACTAACCAGATAACATTTTGAAATTATGCAATAGCAAATTCTGCCACTGTCGATTTTAAAACGTAGGTGAAACATCTTTGAAAGGACTCATCCTGGAAGCATCTCTGATGAGGAGCATTTCTTCTGCTTGCATGTAGAGTCTCATTGTTTTGCTCTTGTTTGAAGGGTACTGATGCTCATATCCCAAAAGTGCAACAATTGTGAACATGCAAAACTCTCAGCAGCCAGGAAATACAGAAGCTATCTGGCACCAGTAAACACACCCTGGCTAACGAGGACAGTCTGACCCAATACGACCTTAATTTTGTGCCACTTTTGTTTATTTTGTCTGAACAGAAATAAAAACAAGATGTTGATGAAGAAGAGAACAATAAAGCAGATTCATGGTAATGGTCTGAGACAAACTTTGATATTGGGCTCATTAAAAGATTTTCTATCTAACAGTAATCCAGAATATTGTTGCATTTTGTTGAGTTCTTTAAATCTGTCATATAATATAATATAATATAATGTTTTCCATATTCTTTACCAGATACACTGACCAGAAGATGTGTTTTGTTTAACAAATAATTCATAAATGCTCCTGATTTTTAATAGCATAGATCTTTTCAAAAAGTGTTTCCATGTATTTCTGGATAGCAAATTATTCAATCATTGCATTTTTTTGTCTTCATTTTAAGAGTGTTCACCACATCAATATATACTAGAATAATTTGATTGAATCAATGTTTTAAAGCCACATTACATTAAAATTATAGTTTGGTGTATGTTACTTCTGATTTTTCTTAGTTTATTGAGTTACATAGCCCTTGAAAAAAACCCCCATAAAAACTCTCCCTCAAGTAGCTCTGCATGATTAAAAATCTGCAGACAGTATTTCATAATTTGCATTATTTCTCAGTTAGTTGCCGGTTTCATGTTGTTTTCTGCATCGAATATAGATGCAGTCATTGTGTCTGTTTGGTGCCCAAAAGTTGAACATTTCTGTAAAAGATAGCCCTGGGAAGGAGCGCTGATCCTCCCACCTGGGATCCCCCTAATCACAGGATTAGGCTGCAATCATCAAAACTCTACATCAGCAGGGATTTGTCTGTGTGTGTATGTGTTTGTGTGTATGTGTAACGGAATCTGTGTGTTTGTTCACCTTGTGGCCCACAACATCAGTCCAATCAGCTCCAATCATTACTCAAACCAGTACCCATGACATACCTGTCTGCACCTGTATGAACATGTGTTTATCTATGTTCTTTTTATTTTAGGAAGTGGTTATATTAATGTATAAAAATACAACATATGTTTGTGCAACCCATTTTTTCTGATTACTCCTCAGTCCATTACATCCCTAGACATGAGGACTAGATGCCAGCACAACTTTGCATGATGGACAAGTATCTATGTGACCCCTGCAGGACACCTGTTCAGCACGAGTCCATGTCAAGCATTTTTGATCTCGGAGTAAATGACTACAATGAGATGCCTGCTCTAATATCAAGCAGAAGTGACAGAAAATCAGTCAGACGTTTGTTGTCTCCATCCATTAGATCAGTTTCCTTTCACTGAAAAGAATAAAAGCTGAAGACAGAGATGCAAAGGTTTTCAAGTGAAATAAAGCTACTATGAATAGTGAATGAATGTTACATCTGTTGCCAGGTGAAGGTTGTGGAAATGTCTTAAGAAGTGCCTTTTGTGATATTTAACCACAACATAATCAAGATCACTGAACATATATATACGTGAAAACTGCACCATAAACAGACCCACATAAGAGCAGCTTAAAAAATGGGAAAATAGTCATTAGGAGACAAGCAGAATCCAGAAGCTTGTTTTAACTCATGTGATTTATTATTTATACACTCCAAATACACAGATACACTCATCAAATGCACCTGTTCATACAACTCATAACGTGTTACTAAATCTAATTAGCAGAAAGAGATACATTAAAAGCTTTTGACCGATTAATTTGGAAATCCATAAAACAGTCTCTAGTTTTTCTTCTCTCTCTCTAACATAATTCAGTATCACATCAGATGATATAAATCACCCGATGCAGTTCGTGAACCTCTGCTCTCTGATGTTAAGTTCACATTTCTCCACAGTATAGGCGTTCAAAGTCATTCATCTAGGCCTGGTGTCACACATATTTTAGCTGTTTCCCAGCTTCAACACAAGTGATTAAGGCCCAGTAGAAGCCTGTTCATCAGTTTACAAGACTTTGGACACCCTTGACATAAACGAATATTTCAACCCTGCATCATTTGAGTGGCCACTATAGAGAAGAATCCCTTTGAACTGCTTGACATTAAAGCTCATTGACTTCAGTGTCAGACACTGACACACACACACACACTTTGGGAATGCATAAGATGTTAGTCAGCAGAGATGTGCAGAAGTATTTCTTCTAAGCCCTAGTTTGATCTTAAATCTCTGTTACTCTAACAAACATCTAGGTCACCTCTAACTAGCGTTGCTGCAGCTTAGGAATCCTCCTGTTAGTTCTAAGGTCTAAGCTATTGCAGCAATATTTAATAATTATCTTTAAATCTATCAATATTATCAGTTTGTTAATAAAAGTAGTATATTTTTTATGGTATATTAGTTATCTTATGAGCACTTAATATTTTATTTACCAGCCAAAAAAATAAGAAGAAAGGAACAGAAAGTAGAAATAGATTCAAACTAATGAATGAATGTCTTTTTTTCTTTGTTGAATAAGTTAGCAGCTGTTTATCATATTATCAACTCCTTTATTACATAAGGTACAAAATCCAGTTTGAATTGTGTCCTTCTCCCTATTCTGATCTGAAACTAGTTTTAGTATCTATAAACCATTTTCTGTATCTACATTTGAAAGCCTTTACTCAGTTCTTATTTGTAAAGATGTTTAAATTTTATGTATAGATTACAATATAATGAAGGAGATATGCGGTTGTATAAATGAGTGTTAAAGTTCTAAATAAATTAAACAGGTAATGCTTGTGTTTTTTAAATATTTTCAGCCTGAAATGTTCTTATAATACTGTGCATAGCTTGACAGGGGAAGAAAAGTTATTTACGGAGTGTTAATTTGTAGAAACATTTTAAGGTCGTGATTATAAAGCTACAGACAACATAAACAGGCTGTTATGAGCCATTAACTTCCTATAATAATCAACCAGCATCACTGGCTAACAATCAAAGTTTCTCAGACTATGAGTTTAAGTCAAGTCTGAAGTCTTTATGAAACAGGAGTAAATAACATCTGAAGTCTTTTATATTAAAACTTTAGTGCATCTCGACTTGGAGCTTCTCTTTCAACCAGCTGAGTGAGGATGCACACAATGATGTGTGCTTAGAGGATCAGGCTGAAGGATCTGTTAAGTTACCATCAGTCTAAATCTGACCATTTCTTCCAGCTGTTTTTTCTTTACTCCACATACAATAATGGATTATTTACATTTGAAAAAAACAAACAAAACACCAGCAGCATGTAACCCTTAAGATAAAAAACAGAGTAGATGACAGCCTCTATCGTTATGTGTCTGAATCTAGCTGGACATTCTTTTGTTTCTGAAAGCTATGAACCTTCTCTCTATATCTGCTTTAGTTCATAACTCTGTGAAAACTTGCTAGAGTGTGGAGCTGTAGAGACTACCGCCCCCACTGACCAGTATAACAGCTGGTCTAGTGGGGGCGGTACAGCTGTCAAAATTTGGCCAAGTAGAAAGCTTTCCTATCTCATCGCCAGCCTGGACAGCTGTTTGTCTACGCCTGCAGGTCTGGCCATGTCTCCATTCCTCTCAGCCCGCCAGCCAAACTGTCTGTCACAAAGAGAAAGGCCATATCTTGTAACACACAACAGGACTGTCCCCTAGATCGTAAGCTCCATTTGTCATACCGAGCATGAATTATTTTGGAGAACTTGGCAGGAGGTCAAATTTAAAGACATTCACTGGGGTGTTGCAGATATAGAGGATGGGTGAGGTAGGCTGAGATGTTTGGTTGGTGGTAAAAGAGTGATGGCGACAAACTAGTGGAAAGAAAAAAACTCCCTACTAAAAGAAATGTTCCAGTTAAAGGAGCTTAATTGAATGTGTCACTGTTTTTAATGCAGACATTTGTTACTAAAACATATTACAACGTTATAAATTGAACCAATCTTTATACATTTATTTTGAGTGATGAAAGATTATTGTGCAAAGAACAAACAAGATTGAAATATATGAAATACAGACTGATTTGCTTCATGTTCTTAGGTTTAAAAGGGAGGAAGCTTAATGGCAGACCTTTCACTCCAAAAGCACAGAAGTGGCTAAAATATGTCTTAAAGGGGAAATGAGATTTATTGACCCCCACAAAGGATACAGAGAAAAGGAATGAATAAAAGTATCTCTGCTTACTTTTGTGAGATCCTTCAAAGTCTTTCATATGTTAAAACACGTTAATTCTGAGATTCATAAGACCACAATGGCAAAAAGACAAAACTGCGGGGAAGATTTATACATTTTCTTTTACAAGCTTGCACTAAACAAGCCAGTGCTTGACAGCAGAGACAGTGTTAGCCAAGCTGGGCCTCAGGGTTTTTTTTTAAGTCACATGAGTGCAAAAAATTTCAGTAGTACTTTTCAAAATAAAATGGATATATTTCAAATTTACTGACTATTTTTTGGTTATGTTATTCTTTAAATTCTCTGTGCTCTGAAACCCTTTTTATGTGAAAATGTAAATATGAAAATATCAATTGTTTGTGATCCACCTCTTGTCCTCATAAAGAAGCTGTTTAAGTCTGATTTTAATGTAGACCCTTTTTCAAACCCTTGTTGTATTAGATGGTATCTAGTGTAAAAACTCCCCCCAGTCTGTTAGCAAGTTGTAATGACTCTGTGATGGAACCCTTAAACATAAGAGCAGCCAAAAAGACACCAACAACTGTTTTAATATGGATACTGTTTTATGTAGTTATTGGTTCTTACATCTGATGCAGACTATCAGAAATAAAGCCCTTGAAATTTGGCTTGTTATGTGGAGTCAAATGTTGTGAACTTCCTCTGTTTTTATGTTTGTTTCTAAGTTGAGAGCGACTTAGATAAAAATAAGTAAATGTTTCTGTTTTAAATGAAGAAAAGTTATACATATTATTTTATACGTCTATTATGCTTCTAACAGTGAATCTTGTTATTGTAAAGTTTTTGTTCACAATAACTTCTGCGCTGATTTTTAAAGGCTGATTTTGAACAACTGACCTGCAAGATGGAAAGTCAAACAGACAGAAGGGCTTTTAAGAAGTCTGTAACCTGGCAGGCAGACAGGTGTGTGTGTGAGGGAGTTTCTGACAGTTGACTGAGGTGAGCAGTGTGGGGTAAAGCGCTCCGGGGGTAGATGTAATTGCTGTTGAAACTGTCATGTTCTTGTCACTTTATTTTCATCAGAGTACGTCCAGGAGGCTTAAAAAATAGTCAAAACGTGTCTGAAGTCCAGGAATGATGGAAATGTTTGAGTGCATTTTCTGCTGTTTCTTAGAGACAGAATAATTTTGGATTTTTGAGTGAAACATTATGAGCGAATAGGAGTTTGTTCATGGGTGCTTATATTCAGAGGTGGGTAGGGAGCCCAAAAATTGTACTCAAGTAAGAGTAGCACTACTTCATTGTTTTAACTAAAGTAGAAGTAAGAAGTAGTCATCCAAGAATTTACTCAAGTAAAAGTAAAACAGTAAAAAGGCTACTTGAGTAATGAGTAATGTTAGATACCAACATCTGATTTAATGTTTAGAAATGAAGCAGACAGAAAGACTTTATGTGCAAGTTCTGTTATTTCAAAGACTCAAATGCATAATGAATAAACATAAATCAAATGAATATAAAATAACAAACTCATGCAGAAGAAATACTTTCACCAAATAAATGGTTTTTCACATAAAACTTAGAAATCCTTACAGTAAGCACTACATATATGTTAAGACAGAGTAAAGAACTTCCACTGATAATATCTACTGTTTACTGTATGTTTAGACGATGTTGGAATAGTTCAAATTACTCACAGAGAAGTCCGAGATTTTACACAAGTAGGAGTAACGATACTTTACAAAAAAATTACTCAATTAACAGTAAGAGGTAAGGCACAGTAAAACCACTACTAAAAGTACATTTTTTCAAAATATTACTTTAGGAAATGTAACTAAGTAGATTTAATTAGTCACTACCCACTTCTGATGATAGTTAACTGAAACTTAATTCACTTGCACCCCCTTCACAAAAAATGAATAATAGGCAACACCAGTGTGAATGGAGTAGGTCATTTATCAACTATTTGCTTTGAGCTTTACACCAGTCACTGTCTTTATATCCGTCTCTAAACTAAGAGACCTGTTAAGAGACCTGTGGAAGAGAACGTATTCAAAATGTCCTATTGTGATTATTTTGATTAGCAGTTGTTTAATAAGCTTGTGAATATGAAGAGAAAGGTAGAGCATTTAAATATATAAACGCTTATACATAATATATATATAACACCCTCCACCCACCTGAATCAATATTCTGTAGGTCCTTCTTTTACTGCTGGGATTTTTTTTTTTACAGAACTTCTTCTGAACTTTCTCCCAGACCTGTCTAATGGGCCTTCATGATGCTGGATGTTCTCTAAAATTCCTCTGAGGCAAGAGCCAGAAAAGCTTTAGGTAAACTGAGATCTCCTTTGAAACTCTGGAACTGCATGCAATGATGATCATTTCCCCAAAGTGCTCTTGAACACTTTTGTCATGTGGAGCTAATATGGAACTTTTTTTCCCTTTGGACGTTTTATGTGTTAGCATCATTTATGTTTTTGGGTTTGCCTCATGTTTGCACTTTGGTTTTCTGTGATTGCAACTTTTCATCTCTTGTAGCATTGTCCTATTAGGTGTTTTGTTTGTTTGTCAGTCAGTCTCATTTAAGTGTTTGCACTACCCTTTGTATTTGCTGTGAATGAATGTATTTGCATGGCTTTTGCACCCCTTAGTCACTGCAGTCCTGAGATTTCAAACAGAAAGTTATTTCAAAACAAAGAAAGTTGGCAGATGAGAAAATGGAGAAGACTAATATATAATTTTTGTATGTTTGAAATTGCATCGCTTGTAAAAATGACATTTAGAAAAATAAAAATTCTGCCTTGCGAAGTTTAACACCCTTTGACAGATCCATCTATGCATAGATGCATTGTTCTTGCTTGAAGTCAATTAAATCTATGCTGCTCTGAAGCTTAGAGAGATCTGCTGCTGATCTATTCTGACATTTGACCTTATCATATGATTAAGTACATGCTGTCTCCAACCTCATGCTTAAAGGTCCTGCAGAGGAAATGACTGAAGATGGGACAGAGAATAACAGGAAAATGAAGGAGAACTAAAACAAAGGGCAAATAATCCATCAAATAAAATTGATTTAACAGCACAGATGATTGCAGTATCTGTGTTTGAACATGCAGGAGCTCTATGGTGGTGCTGATGTTAAGTTAAAAGGAAAAACAAACATTTAGTTGCTCTGAGTGGGATCAAATTTAGCATGGAAACAGCAGATGCTCATTTGAGGGAACGTGCTATTTTAAGGCACTTTATGACACTGATCCTTGCTTACCATGATGTTATGTAATTTTATTTTACACCATATTAAGGCCAAGTCTGAAATCTCACTGCTAAATCCACTCAAATCAATGTTGAGTCGGCCGCAGTGGAGGTACTATTAAAATTCATGGAATTACTGAAGCGTTAAAAAACATATTTACTGGACAGAGGAAGTAGAAGGAGAGCAGATTTAATAATGAGATATTTGAGTGTCAGACATATATCTTTACCCTGCAGAACTATTATAGTGACACCTCCTTCAGAACCAATTAGTTCACACAGCTGGTCACAAGGTCATGAAGTGTCTGTTATTTAAAAGGAGGAGAACAGATATAAATCTACTTGTGAAGCATTAAAAGAAGAAACCAGAACATTCTCAAATCCTCTAGGAAACATCAACAAATATATTCTCCTTAGTGCTTGGAGCAGGTCTTACGTATCTTAATATCTAAATACAAGGCATATTAGCATGATGTGTGGAACTAATAGAAATAATACAAAAAAAAATGTTGCAAGGGCCGAGCACCGAAGCAGTAAATTTGTGTCAGTGAGAACAGTTTAGCTACATGTTTCTCTGTTTAATTGGTAGATTTATGAAGAAAATGTTTTCATTGTTTCTAACTCTACAACCTCATCTGCATGTAAAATTACACAGCATGTTAGACTCAGTGAAGGACACACACAAAACAACTCTGCAGGTTTTCTCCTCTCCTCCTTTAGGACATATAACCCCCTACTACCTTATTCCAGTTCTGGTTTATCTCATGCAGTCTCGGAGATGATGGTGCACGCTGGGATTTATTCTGAAATGATCCGTGAATTTGATCGGAGGGCAGGGAAAGCCTCTAAAGCAGCTGCTGTTTGCGTCTCAGGTCATTGACTTTGTGTATTTCTCAGCATCACGCATACAAGCGGACAGTGGTAGAACATGAAGCTCAGTTTCTCACATCTGTGTCAGGCGTCTCCTGCTTTGAAGCTGCTTTGGAGAAGCTTCAGCTTAATTTTTTTTCAGGTTTCTGTCAGACTCGTTAAACATCTCTGTTCTAAAAAACATTCTTTTTTATTGATGGAAGATGAACAGTGATGTTCTGTGATGCTAATATTATGTTTCATTGTAAAACTTTACTTTGAAGAGGAATGCCTGTAGTTTAAGAAACACCTCAGGTAGGTTGTGAGGCTCATTGTTCTTTGATATGGATTGGATAATTGCACATGAAAAAAGGTTAACTTATGCTTGAACCATTTTTGCATCCACACCCTTCCGTGCACCCTGAATTTTCCACACTATGGACCTAGTAAACATCTGTAACTACGTAAAAAAATGGTTCATAAAGAGAGTTTTTTACTCTCCGCTGTTGCTGCATGCATGCCAAATGTAAGGGATTGCTGCACAGACAACAACACAATGCAAGTGACTGTCCACTGTTGCAACATGCTAATCCAAGATGAGCGACTCCTGCAAAGTCTTTGATTTGATACAATCAGTGCAATCGTGTTGGTTGAAAACTTTTAACCAATCTGACTGTATAACTTGTTTGAATTGTAAAGTCTCTTGAGATGACATGTGTTGCTAATAAATTAACTGATTAAAAAGGCAATAAAAATTATGGAAGCTGTTTTCTACATCGACATATTGTGTGGTGTTGTAACTTGTAGGATCTGTGCCCTAGATTTTGGCCAGGATGTTAGGTACAGTGGGTGAAAGACCCATAGAGAATAAAATGTTGCAGACGCTGTGTCGATAATGTTCCTTTCATAGATGCTTTAAGCATAAACCACGTTTAAGAGTCATGTGCACATACGTAGCTAATATAGCATTATACCACTGCAATATTTTTATACCAAGTAGAACAATACAGCATAGTTTACAGTCAGCTATGTCTTCAGCTCAGTCACTTTATTTTTGCATCTTGACATTTCTTAGAAATAATAATAGTTTTGTTTCCATTAAACCTGTGAAACTGGTTGCGTTCTCTTAGGTTGGCTTCCCCCCTCCTCCTTCCTCGGGGAGTCTTAATAACATAGCAACAATAAAGAAAATAGGAAATTTAGTTCAATTTTCTTTTATATTTATATGTAAACACATAAAAAACACATAAAAAATATTTTATGCCAATTAGACACAAGGTCTAAAAGAACAGCTGCTGTCACTGTGCAGATTAGCTAAAAAGGCACACCTACACTAGGAGCAAAACAGTCGCACTGTGCCTCACACTACTGCTTGCTGATTGGAGAAAGTTGGCATTTTGTTTAATGGGCAGGCGCAGCATGTTCATTATAGGTACTACCTGGAGGTGGTGTGTTAACAGCTAAAGTAGTTACGGCCACTCCAGGAAAGGAGGGGCTGCTTCTCAGAAAGGAAAATTCATTAGGATTAGACAGAGATGCATGGATCAAGTCAACTACCACTTAGTACATGATTTTGTTTTGGAATTTTGGAATAAAATTATGTGACAGTGTGGGGTCCTGTCACTATATCTCCAGTAGATCATGCGCCTTGGCTACTTGGCCAAGGGGATATCCCTTTGGCTGACTGGTTGACGGATATGACTTTCACCCGGGAGTCTTGGGATCAAATCCCTCCCGAGCCCTCTGTAGTGTGCACCTTGCCACAATTATAACATAAGTAAAAATGCAAAGAAGTTTATGTTGTGTGATAAAGACCCTTTAAAAGATGCATATTAAGAGTTAGTTTTGTGTCAAAGATGAAAAACACAAGAAATTAGAATGAAGGCTGAAACTAAACTGTTCATTTTAAAATGAGATACTCTGAAGCTTTTATCAAATAAATTATATTTTTTTTGTCTTTTTCTTCTACATTTATATCTCTCCCTTACATTGAAAACACAATTCAAAATTCACCTTCTCACATAAATTCAATTCAATCCTGGCCTGGGGTCTTTCTGCATGGAGTTTGCGTGTTCTCCCTGTGCATGCGTGGGTTCTCTCCGGGTGCTTCGGAAGATGGATGGGGCTAAAACACCATCTATCTTTAAGACTAGGTTTTAAGCATCCTTTTTCATATAGTGTATAGTTAAAACAGGTTTAGCAAGAACTGTAGTCATGTTACTCTGAATCTAAATTTTCTGAACCAAAACTATTCAGTTTACTTTTAGGGAGAAAAACCAACTCAAACTTTCAAGCAGCTAACGGGATGTCTAAACACTGATGCCATTAAGCATAGTTCTCCCAATACCTTATTCAAGCACAACTCCAATGGACTGTCTATGTCAAATCCAGAAAATATATTTTTAAACTTTTTTGTTTAGTTTTGATTAATGAAAAAGAAAGGTTGACATATAAAATATTTGCTAGACTGGAGATATCTAAAAGAAAGTTATAGGACAGGATTTCATTTATGCGCATCAGAGTAAATGGAAGGAACACAACTAGTTTCCACACTTTTTAAAATATGTTCTTTCCAAAAACATCTTAAACCTTTGAGGTTTCCTTCCTCTTCACAGTAATGCAGGGTTTTTTTGTTGGTCTATCTCATAAAACCTAAACATAATTTTCAATTTGTAGTTTTTACATCACAAAAGTAATGATATTGTGGGTATATGAAAACTTTTGCAGTGCTGTATAAATGCAAGAAGTAAACCCAGCTTGAAAATGCAGACAGGTAGGAATATATAGTATGGGCTGAACTACTGTTTGAAGGACAGAAAGCAGAGATGCTGCAGCTGGAATGAGGCTTGTGTAAAGAGATAAACAATGTATCAGACAATCAGGTACTAAAACACACAAATCTGCATTTGTTCGGAAAACACCACTGGTTCCAAATACTATGAAAATAATCAGTGCTGAACAGTGTTCATCATATCAATGAGATGACAGAGCTACAGAACATAAACACTACTGTGCGTTTCCAGTTGTGTCCTGAAACAAGCAGCATCTCTTTTTTTTTTTACCTTTCTCATCTGCAGTCCCATTAGATTGTTTTTCTATAACATGTCTGCCACAGATCTGTAGCTGTCCTTGAAGTTCTGTGTCCTGCTGTGGAAATTTTCTGAGACATTTTGCTCAAACCTGATTGATTTGACAGAAGACAACAAGACAAGGTAACATGTTTGTTAAATATTTTCATTTTTTGTGTTTCCTGTTTTGCCAATATAGCTCTGGGAATCAATGCCCCAAAGCTAGATGATAGCAAAACAGATTTGCTTTCACAAGCAGACTGTCATGGTTGTTGCAGCAAGATTCTGCTTGGTACTTGAACATGAAACAAAAATGTTTCAGGGAATAACATCGTATACAGCAGACATGGAGACAGAAAAGGAGATGAGAAAGAGAGAGGGGATAAGAAATAAGAGGAGAGAGAGAAAGAGATAGACAGGAAAGAGCGCATCAAAAGAAAAATAAAATTAAACATCAGTTAGACAAAAAAACGGCCATCTTGGAGAAATATAGATCTTCTATGAATCCCAATTTTCTTCAAACTTTGTTTTCTGCAGCCTTATGGAGAAAGTGACTCTTTCCATTACAATATATATTATAGATGATTTTATACCAGTTGTTGATAGATGGACCACCTGGTTGGAGCCATTTCTTAGTGATCCTACTACACTCATTCATTTATTTACACATTCATTTATTTCTGCTTTTATTTATTTCTCCCTATATTTATTTCTGTATTTCTACTTTCCACATTTATTTAGTTATGCATTTAGTTCTCTGTAGGTCAAGGAGGTGGATGGTTGTAACATTTGTCATCTGCACCATTGGTTAAAATAGTGCGTGTGATCAAATCTATTGCTACTGCATAAACCAAAGGCTTAGGCTCCAATACGTGAGTTCTTATCATTTGGCTGTCAAGTTCTTTGACAGGGGGGAATCAAGGGCAGATTTATAGTCCAGGGCTTACACTGGAACTAAGAACATGATATATAGGTAACGGTGGCACGGGACAAGGTCTATTGCCCTCAGAAATGTGACAAGACTCCTAAATAATTCATGTTTCTTGTATAGGGAGAGCAATGAGACCTTAACTAATGAGCATGTTGAAGAGGCACTGCAGACCTTCAAAGCTTGGCACCTTTTAAAGGGATATACAGCAGGTAAAATAAGTATGGAACACGCCACTATTTTACTCAGTAAATATATATAGACATGATATTTTCACCAGATGTCAGGAACAATCCACGCAATCCACATATATAAAGCAAGCAAACCATAGATGTCCAGAAATTCAGTTATGTGTAATAAAGTGAAATCACACAGAGAAAAGTACTGAACATACTTACTGAAATTTATTCGATACTTTGTACAAAAACCTTTGTTGGCAATGACAGCTTCAAGATGCCTTGTATGGAGAAATTAGTCGCATTCATCGCTCAGGTGTGATTTTGGCCCAATCTTTAAATGCTGAAGGTTTCAATTTTTTGTTTTGTTTCATGGGCCTCTTCTATAAACTGTAATGTTTACTTATTTCCATAGATTTTCTATTGGACTAAAGTCAGGTGATTGGTTGGGCTTTTCTAGCAGCTTTATTTTCTTTCTCTGAAACCAAGAGTTTCCTTGGCTCTGTGTTTGGGGTCATTGTCTTGCCAAAATGCCCACCATTGTTTCACCTTTGAGATGGCAGCAGAATTTTATCAAGAATGTCTCTGTACAATTTACCATTGATCCTTCCTTCAACTATTTGACGTTTGCCGGTACCACATGCTCAAAAACTGCCCCACACAAAGATTTTTTGGGGGTGATGTGCATTGCCATTTGACCTCCAAACATAATGTATATTATGGTATCCAAAGAGTTCCAATTTGGTCTCATCTGGTTCTCCAAGTATTTCACAAGCTTCTCTAAATGTTGTGCAGCAAACTTTAAACAAGCTTCAACATGCTCTTTCTCAACAATGGAGCGTGCACACAGGCCATGGCAGTTGAGTGCATTAATTGATGTTTTCTTTCTAACAATTGTACCTGCTAATTCCGGGTCTTTCTGAAGCTCTTCACAAATGGCCTCTGGCTCTTGGACAATTCTCCCGATAATTCTTTTCACTCCTCTGTCAGAAATATTGTGAGGAGAACTTGATCATGGTTTGTGGAGGAATTACGTTCCTTCCACTTCTGTATTATGGCCCCAAAAGTGCTCATTGGAACATTCAGATGTTTAGAAATCCTTCCGTAACCAATGAGCCATCATTAGATTTGCAATAAAGTTGTGAAGGTCTTGAGAAAGCTCTTTATCATTAGATCAGCCATCATTTGGGACTGAACCAGCTGATATTAATTTGGACTGACAAGGGGCAGGATTCTAATTACTGAGAGATTTTGGCTGGTGTCTTGGCTTTCCATGCCTTTTTTTCACCTCCCTTTCTTCATGTGTTGAATACTTTTTTATGCTGTGTTATTTCACATTATTACACATAACTTAATTTCTGGATGTCTAGAGTTAGATTTCTTTGTGTGTATGGATTGCATGAATTCTGTACCGACATTTGGTGCAAACATTGTGTCAATAGCACCAAAGATTATACTATAAATTCCTAAAAATGATAAATAATCAAATGTTTCTAAAGAGTTTGTAGAAGATTTAGAAGGAAATCTGGCATGTGGGTCATATAAGTTTTAAGCAAATACATTTTAACAGGAAGGATTTCAGTTCCAGGACAACAAATTAAATACAAACTAAAATTTCTATGTTGTTATCTGTATGTACAGTGAATGCAATATCAAGAAATTCAGAAACCAGACAGCAACTAAGTTGTTGTTTTCTCAAGAAAAGAAAAGCAGACAGACCAAACAACAATAACAATTAAGAGGCAGAAAGGTAGCATTTATCGTAAAAGTAAAATGGGTTTGGAAAAGTGCAAACTCTATAATTAGCTGAGTAGAAAATCTAAGAAATATAGAAACATAAAACCAAATTCAATTAAAAAAATATTAAAACAAATAGTAAGTGTTTGTCATTATTCATTTAACTGGTTGTTGGTATTCATCTTCAGCAGTGAGAGCCATAGTCCAACTCCAGTCTATTACATGGCAACATAAAGAAGTATTTCAGAGAGTTTCTGTTACATGGGTCTGAATGTTTAAGTCAAAGTCTGAATAAGTTCTTTGTTTTCTATTTAAGCAGGTTCTTTTGTATTTGCGCTCCAAATTGTTTTGAATAAAGCTGCACAAAAACACAGGAGCAAACTTTTAATTTTTGACTAAAAATATATTTAATGATGAGCACAAACAACAGTTTAAAATAGATAAACACGCGAAAAAATAAATGAATAAAATGAATACATGCTGCGATCTTAATATTTATGGGGCCACTTATTAAAGATTATGATTCTTTTTCCTTTCATATAATATCTGTATATTGCATGGTTCTCATTTGTAAAAGAACTGAGATGGGTTTATTTTTAGTCACTTTGTAATAAACTCGGACCAATGAAACCCAAGATGGGCAGTTCTAAAGTTTTGTGACATCACCTAAAGGGCATCCATTGTACCATCCCATTGTTGACGCATATAGGTAAACAGACTCGCTAATACATAGACACTTGAGACACCTGAAGTTATTTTGGTGCGCAGATATAGCCTCTCACCTGTCAGCAGTGCTCCATAAACTCCGTCATTGCAATACTCACATGCTGTAGTTATAGTGGCAGAGTGAAATGAGAGCAGAGAGACCTGTCTTTGGTCACACCAGAGTAAACACTTGCTCACTACGCCTACTGTGATATGGTTAAAATAAGTCAGAAAAGGTAAAGATAAAGATATTTATCACGTTACAAATTTGAGTTAAACGAATTGTTTTTGAATAGTATGTGAAGAAACCAAAACAAGGTAATAGATCCTTTTAAGAAATGGAAGAAAAAAAAATCAAAAATATGGCATTATTTTGTACTTTCCTGAGTCATTACTAAGGGCTTTGCAAACATTTCAGTCTGTGACCCCAAAAATTATTTTTCCAACAGACTGCTGACCCCTAAATACACATATAATCGATTATCTCTTTATTTATTGCAATCAAATATGAATTGATAGATTATTATTGAATACATTATTTGATGTACAATTGTAAATTTATGTTTTTGTTATGCAAAAGGAAATTTTTTTTTTGCACATTTTCTAACTTCACGGTATATTAAATAATTAAATTATGTATTAGAGAAATATACACATTTTAAATTTTTGTTTTTAATTAATTAATTTAGAATTTAAAATTTGGATTTAATTGTGTAATGGGACCTTTAATAATAATAATTTTGCATTTTACAATTTCATGGTTTAATATATATCTACTATTTGAATCAATATGTTAGATAAATAAATAAATGTTACATCTGCTTACTTCATTGTTCACTTATTTTTTTTCATGGGAAATTCATATTTATGTATTTCAGGATTTATTTTGTTCCCCCTCTAACCAGAAGGATGACATTTCAACGTAACTTTGCATCTTTTGACCCATTTGGGGGAAAGTGAGCAGCTTGAAACCCATTTGGGCGGATCCTGACCTCCACTTTGGGAACCCATGCTCTATAAAACCTCCTTTATCTGGAGGTCCAGAGGTTTGTTTCTATCAGCCTTAAACATCTACAATTCATTACCTCTGTCCATTATCTTTTAAAAGTAACTCAAGTGTATTTTGACTGCATGGAGAACATCTGTGACCATTAATTACTTGGTTTTAAATTTGGGTATTTTTATACCAAGTGTAATGCTGCCACCATCATATTTACAGAGTATGGTGTGTTAAGCATTATACCAATTATAGTGTTTTTCATTCTGACCAAAAAGTTCAGTTCTGGACTCAGCAGAGCATCTTATCTCCACCTAAAAAAAGCCTCAAAATATTGGTTAGCAAGAGGGATAGGATATGAGTAACGGCCGGAATACAAGATAAATATTGGTGTTCACTGAAATCGAAGCTAAAGCGGCCAAGTTGATGGATTTGTAAGTAAGTAAAGGCAGCAGATGGCATGCAACAATGTTTATGTTGCTGATCACCCAGAGTGGAAAACATATTTTCGGTTCAACATCAACTAAGCAAAAAATGCATGGTGTGTATTGGTTTGCTTAAAATGAACCTATTGTTTTTTCATTCATTTTTTTTTTTGTATAATATGTGAATGCTAACCTGGCAAAAGCCAAATTGATACCATGTAGAATTCAAATTGAATTACTGGAAAGGCTCCTGTAGAATCTGTTAGCAAAAGGGAGGGACGTTCAGTACAATGCTTTGGGATGATTGGGTACCTGCCTCCTATGTTGAGTTTTTAACCAATCATATCCGTTCGGGGGGAACATGCAAATATCTTCCCATCCACAAAGGTAAAGATTGCGTCCTTTTTCTAATTTTTCATAAAGAAATAGAAGACGCAATTACGTCATACGTGTCCCTGTGTTTCATTTCTGTATTGAAGCATTTCTATATCGAGGCTGAACGTATCTGCTGGCTTCTGGCAAGATGTATTTTCAGGAGTTTGTGAATTCACAAATCTCACTATGGTTCATCTTGCTTGCCAGGTAACATAAATAGACCCCTTTAACACAAAATCAAAGTTAAATACATCCAAGGTTTTGGAGGTAACAAGAAGAAAAGTGAAAATAAATTCCTGGGCTATGAATTGATCACCAAGACAACATAAGCTGCTGCTGAAATCCATCAGATTAAGAGGTCTTTGTTGAACACTTAGCAACAACAGAATGTGAACTGTTTGTGTTTTTAAGAGGAACGTTAAGGCTAAGACCTCATCTTACAGCTTAGAGCTTTACAAGCTAAGAAGCTCTGTTAAAACAGAGACAAACCTCACACACTGACCTCCTGCTGACCCTGAGCACAGAGCTGAATGTGATGAATAACCCACACAAGCTTAAAGCACAGACACAGAAACACAAGGTGTAAAATGCATGCAGGCACAGACAAGTCTGCTATAAAATCACTATTAAGAATCCAAACATCCAAACATGTGCACTGATGACATGAAAACAACACTGTATTTACATGAACCCAATGCATGTATGTTTCATGATTGTGTGGGATTGGTGCACTTTTTAGATGGCATTGAAGCAACCATCTAATGACCTGAGGTGGAAACTAAATAAGATCTAAAGTCTAAATAAACACCAGGACTTAGGAATAAACACATGTGAAACCCAGAGGGTTGTGCATGACCACTGAGCTCTACTTACACTGTACACAAACACATACATTTACTTATCCACGCAAAAGCAAAACAACTATCTCTTTACACACACACACACCCACACACACACACACCCACACGCACACACACCTACACACACACGCGCACGTACACACGCACGGAGACAAACACACACACACACACACACACACACACACATATACACAAAAACCTAAATCCAAACGGATTTCATGTATTTCATTTCCCCACATTCTTGCTTGGGACGTTTTCTTTTTGAATGTACAAAAGCTGCTTTGTGTCCTGAGTATATTCCAACAGACACACAAATGTACCTAATGACTGCTTTGTGTCCTCATTTTACGGCAAGTGAGCACTCACACCCCGGCTCAGAAACCAGCTCTTTGTACCCTCATTATGTAGCTGTTGGACTCAGGCTACTTGGGATTGCAGACACGGGCCAGGCAGATGTCCTCTGGCCTAACAGCCCTGCAGACACGCATACCTTACACACATGTACCCATGTGCATACATTTAAATACAATCTCCTTTGTTCGTATGACCTGGTTCTCATTACCTCGGGTCAGGTAGACTTTGAGGGAATGCAGATGCATTATTTGGTTCACATGAATGGAGGTCTAAAAATATGCCAAATGTGCCCAAGTATTTTCCAGATCTATAACAAAAGCATGGGAGGAGTGGATCTACTAGATTCACTCATTGCTCTCAAAAGTGACACAGGATTGTATTCTGTATGATGGATTTCACTCCTGTCAATGCTTGGCTTTTGTGCCTCAGAGAATACAGGAATGACAGCGGCTGCAGCATCCCACAAAGAGGGGTCTACAGCCTGCTCCTATTCAAAAGTGAAGTCGCAAGCTGCTTTTGCATGGGGCAGAAGAAGAAAAGGAGAAGACCCTCCCAGCATGTTCAGGAAAACTTGGCTGGGAAGAGGGGGAGCATTATCACTGCAACCATCAGCTGTTGTGCATTCGAACAACACTAATTGCTGGCCAGTCATGGCAAAAAGGACCGGTGCAAATACCCAGGCTGCACAGGTGTTATCAAAATGCAGTGCATGAAGTGTGAGGCCTACCTGTGCCTCACAGCTAAAAATAACTGCTTCATCGGTTTTCACAGGCAAAGACAGCAGCATCTAAACACTCAAATCAATTGAAAAATTCCATGAAACTTTGAGAAATGAGTTATATTTTAAACTATTAGTGTTACTGGAAACTGTTTGTTCAGCTGTTTAGACTATAGCCCGAGTTGTTAAAAAATGGCTTTTATAATAACAAACTAAACGCTTGTTTTCTTTCATTTCCTCTATCATACAGTGTTGCCAAAGGGCAACATCAACAAAAAATATATGAAAAAAAAATCCCACACTATTTTCCTTTCAAATTGACATCATTATATGTACCACATAGTAAAAGGGCACCGCCCCACCTAAGGCTGCGACATACTCCACGAGAACCAAGACATTTTTTCTTTCTCCTGCAGCGGATAACCTCATTTTGTCCTCCCAGCACTGTCTTGGGGGGGGGGACTTTCTGCGGGCTCTGAACTATGTATGGACAGAAGTTTTTTTCTTGCTTGGTATCCATCTACTGTTCTGTGGTTGGACAGGATGTAGATTTAGATGGCTGGAGAAGCGCAGATTGCTCACATGTCTGAAGAACTTAACACTAGTTGCACAGTTTAACTCTCCCGTATAACGTGGTTGAACTTCAGCTCACTTTTAGCAATTCCTGTATGATTAAATTATAGTGGGCCAGTCTGAACCCCGGTAGCATCACACTTCTCTGCTGTCTATCCAAATAGAGCCAGAAGACATCATGAACTCTCTACATTCAGCTCTCTGCATGCCTGTGGTCACTGTACAACTTAGAGAACAAGGAAAAATGTATTGGTTTTTGTGGAGGTATGTAGCAGCCTTTAGTACTTCAAAACTGATCTTTATAGATATTCTCTGACTGATCTTGAGATGTTTAAAAAGTAAGAATGAGGTCACCTGCAGAAGCTATTAAAGACAAACCCTAAAAGACTTCACCAAAATGAGGTTCTGGCTCAAGGGGGGTGAATATAAATGTACACCTTTTAGATTTCTTTTAGAGGAAATGTTTGAAACTTTCTCTCATTTTCACTCAACCTCAGTTTCGCTCTAAATCCAAAATCTGAAAAACCCAAAATCTTTATGGAAAAATAACTTCTGATTTCAAACAAGCAGAGTGCTTTCAGAGGCCCTGAAAAGAGGAACAGGTGAGATCCGGCTCCAACAGTGGGTCAAGGTTCTCTTGAAGTAACAGATGCACTATATCAGTTTTCTTTTCAGGTATTCTTTGCATTGCCTCAGGCTAGTAAGGCTCCAGTAGAATTAGACAGGCCCACATATGGTGTTCCTTATGGCAAACTCTCTGTCTGAAGCTAACCCTCTTGACATTCACCACTATTTTAAAGGTATTTTCCAGCTTTCGTTGTTTGCTACATGTCAAGATGGATTCACATGAATATATAGATAAAAAAACAACCCCCAGTCAGAGAAACGCATTATTTATGAGATGGACTGTTAACTTGATATATTGCAGTTGTGGCCACACACCAAAAGATTATGTGGAAAGCAACGTCCTAATGTAGGCTGACGTCCTGTTTCATCACGTTTTAGGCATCTACATTCAAATATTCTGCAGATGAGGTAAAAGATTAGACTGGTGAATGCCAGTTAAAACCCACCCAGGCTCAAAGGGAAGCTGAAAGAGTGTCATGAACATCAGTGTGTGCTGGGAAGGCGTGGGACACCCCTGAAGTACGTCAGTCACTCTGTGCTGTACAACGGCAAAGAAAAGGAGTCTTTGTTCAGCCTCAGTTTTGTCCTATCCAAACCCAGCCACATGAAAGCATCAAAGTGACTCAATTTTAATAAAGATCTACATTCACTGGTTACAGACATCACGAAAAATTAAAAAACACTGAGTCAACATGTAAACTGACTCTATTGTGCCTCCTTTTTATGGAATTTCTTGCTCTTTCATGACTCATCAGGAAACATGATACTGGACGTCAACCATGGGCCAAAGCGCTGCATTATTATTAAACTCATGTGTAAGTAAGGTGTACAGCTCTGTTATGCAGTCAGGGCTTTATAAGACGAATCAGGATATATATTGCCGTGATATGAAATGGAAAATTTATAACAATAAAAAACTAAATTCAGTTTAAATATTAATTAAACATTTTGTTTATTTGGTTAAATAAATACATCTATAAATATATCTATTTCTATTAGCTGGCTCCCTCCTGTCAAGACAGACAGACAGACAGACAGACAGATAAGCTAATTATTGTGAAGGCCTATTGTGTTTCAAATGTAAAATAATTGGCTTTATGGAGGCCTAAATATATATGAAAACTCACGTATGTCGCAGATTGGCCTTGTAAAAAACTACGTATTTCAAAGGTTCAGTAAAAGCACCACACAGTGTCCACTTGAAAGTTTCAAGATATTGTCTTCATTGCACTAACTTTTTCATCAAAAATGTTATACAGTTATAAAAACCTTTTAAGACCTACCATACAACCCATTCCAAATGTATTTATAAAGCACATTAAACATCAAACATCAAAAAAACAAAACAAACAAAAAAAAAAAAACAGGACCAAAGTGCTATACACAGTCAAAAGATACAAATGGTCAATCATAAAACAATAAAAAAAAGCTATGTGAAATTAGTAATAGAATAAAAGCAGTAAGAAAATGATAAAAGAAACACGGTTAGACAAATTTTCTTCTTTTTTCCTTTTTTTCCCTATAAATGACACTGAATGAGACTTTATTTAATGCTATAAAATCAAACTGGCTTTAATTGTTTTGTTGATAAAATTGTCCCACCCGAGCAGCAGATATCTGCAGCTCCTCTAGCATGGAGCTGTTGTATTCCTAATGTATTTCTAATTTGCTGACCTCTGAAGGCAATCTGTTACACTGGATTTTATTTGGTGGTTCGGGTAAAAGAGTTTTGAATGCAAATATATTCTATACTTTTCAGATTTAAAATGAATGTAATTTTAATTCAAAAACTGCAGAATCCCAACCAAAAAACGTAAAAATGTTTATGGAAAAATATAAGATAATTTAAGGGGTTTGAATTTTTAATTGTGTTCTGTAAAATGTGAATCAACTATTTAATGATATTTTTATAGTAAATGTTACAAGACAAGTGGTTAAGACCACTAAAGGAATAAAGCGTTGAAAGTCCAAGCTAGTTCCTACCCCAGGGAGAGTTTTCTTTTTTCTTTTAAACCATCTATCAATTGAAACCCTTTACTGAGCTGTATAGACTAAACAGAGGGATCGTGTTTTAATTTTACAATGTATAAACCATGAGCCTGTGTTGCGTAAGTTCCAGTGCATGAAATGTGTATAAATTAAGCATTATTCCTTTGATCAGTTATAAATATCACAAGAGGAAATTGACATTTTCTGTCCTGAGGAGATGAGTAATAGAAAAGGATTTGTGAGTATACTTTGCATTCATCTTGTAGAAATTCCCAAATAGCCTTTTCTCCCAAGTAATCCTCTTAGTGATGAAATCTGAGGTTTCATTTCCTTACAGTGAGTCAAGGAGGAAAACATGCACGAGTTTAAGATCAGATAAATGTCCCAGCAGATGACTCTAAGGTTCAGAGAAGAATATCATCATTGTCTTGAAGACAGAGCTTGAAACTCATTAACAACATCATTCTAACTAATTTTTACGTGTAGATTTATAGACCATCCTGTTTACTCTGATGCTCCAAAGCAAAATGCAGTGCAAACAATTTCCCTCATTTAATTATGAAATAGAGCCCATCGGTGTGATGAGCAAATGTTTTGTTTATGGCCCGATTTCTCTTGAGAATATAAGAGAACAACCAGCATCATTAAAACTAACGAATCCAGCAGACAGGTCAGATAGGAAGTTCTGGTTCAGTTTAAAGCAGCGTTAGGATCTAAAACCACCTTCCAAACTTTAAGCCTTCTGTTCAATCCACCATCCAAACATGGAGACAGGATATAACAACTAGAGACCTACAAAGACAAGGAAGTCCATCTAGACTGACAGACTAGACCAAGAGTGCATTGATCAGAGCATGGTGACTTTGGATGAGCTGCATCTGTCCTCTGGAAAACTGTAATATACCCTGCAAATGTCGTCTTCATTGAAAAAGGAAGGTTAGGTTAAAAGAACGTCATATTTTCAGTCTGTAAAAAGACGTAGGACACACAACAAGCACCTGGAAGAAGATGCTGCTGCATATGTAGAATGTTATCTATGGTGAAAAAAAGGACATTATATATGATCAGACCATCTCCTCGGTGAGACATGGAGATGGCAGCATCATGTTGTGGGGCAGGGAAGCTGTTCAGAGTTAATGTGAAGAGATGGAGCCAATATAGGACAGTTCTGGAAGAAAACCTGTTAGAACGATACCTGAGACTGGGGTGGAGGTTCACCCTTCAACGGGAGAACCAGCCTAAACATCTATCCAGAGATACCATGGATGGCTTAGATTGAAGCAGATTCATGGGTTAGAATGGCCAAATAAAAGTCAGTGACATAGTTAAAAAAAATGAAGTTCATCTAATCTGACAGATCTGTTTAGTTTTAAAAGAGACTCACTTGTTGTGGCTAGTATTCTGTGTTTATTGTTGTTGTTGTTGCTTTGTTCACTGTTTTCTTTCCCTTTCATTTCATACAAACTTTGATGAGCTACTGTATATTTTTTATGTTGTTTGTTTCATTGTGCTTTTTATATCTATGCTTTCTTTCGCTCTCTCTTCCAACCCCATTATCTCCATACTTCTTTCTCTCTCTCTTCCCTTAATTCTTTACCCTCACCCTTTCGGTGTAAGTTATATTCGATCTTTAGCTTTAATTTTGTACTATAAAAACTATAATATATTGTTCTGTAATTTTGTTTTAGATATACTCTAAATTCATAGATGTATAACATTTAGAGAAGAAAAGGGTAAGGATTTCTCTGTATGATGATAAAATATATTGGAAAAAAAATAAAGCATTAAAGCAGTCTTTAAACCAAAACCCACTATTGGATGACCTAAACAGAATATTCTCAGCTCGCACCAAGTCAACTACCAATACTAGGGTCCAGAGACAAAACTAAAGTGATAGAAAGTATTATTTTGATCCATCAAGATTTGTGTTCAAGTTGTGCTGAAGATATTCAGTAAGACGATCTTGTAAACCTCTACAGTAGATACATTAATCTTGGTCTTTTTAAATATATGAAATATTGACACAGCTTGCAGTCTTTTTGTTTAAAAAAGGAAAAATTGACTCAAATAAAATGAGACAGAGAAGACAACTCCTTTGATTTCATGCTGGTAAAAGAAAGTACATCCCTCTGTTAGTTCTTAGGGCTTCAACTGAGATATAATCTGATCTTTAGCGTCTGACCTCAAGTTTATAAAACCAAACATTTAATATGAACCAGCCATTTTTTATTTAAAAAAATCATCTGATATGGAGACTTTATAGAAAATGAAATAAATCCCCCAGAGAATATAATGCCCTAGAATTTAAAAGGTGTTCTTTCTTTTGACGACTGGAAACGGCAACAAAGACTTTTTACCTCGTAATGGAAAATACCACCCAGCAGCCACCATGTCTTGACTTGATAATAGTTCTTGGTGTGATTTTCTCTTTGCATGCTTGCACAGCACGTCTTGTATAGTATGTAGGTGGAGATTTGTGGACATGTCAGAAGATTTTGGAGGAAGGTTTCAGTCACGCTGTATGGCTGCAGCTGTGTACAGATAAATTTAGAGAAAATATTCCTGCAAGATAAAGGAATCACAGGTGTGCTCAGGCGAATACTTGTGCAAACATATTTTTGTCTCCAAGTAAACATACCTGTAGGTTGTGACTGAGAACCCAAACTACTTGCCTAATCTGATTATTTCAGTGTTTTTCTCAAGACAAATCTCTCTGATTCAGCCATCTGTCAACAACTGCTAAAAAATGCTCTGCTGGATTGCTGGAAAACGGAAAATTACATGACTTGCATCCTCTCATGTAAAATATTGTGGCTGAATCTCCATCTGCGGCTGTTTCTGTTAAGGTTTAACTGCCAGCTTAAAAAAAACAAACATTTCAAGTAAATCATATGTTTGGGTTTATTTATGCGCTCCAAGAAATTGCTAGCTGCTTGGAATACAGGTAGGAGGGGGGTTATCTAAGGTTTCCAAACATAATCTGCAGGAAATTGCTGTACTTTTTGGGAGATTTTCCAGAGAGATTCAGCAGTCTTTTACTAAGACTGCACATCTCTGATCCATACCTAAGCAGATCATCATTAACTAGAAACACTACCAGGTTCTGCAGCTTAAAGTCTTTTTCCACAGCTGCAAGGATAAACTAATTTGCAAGGTGAAAAAAAAAAGACTGAACATGCTTGAGTGTGAAAAAAGGCTGTGCATTTTAGCCCATGAACTTGGCTAAACAGTGTTTTGTCCAAAGAAGCTTTTTATCTGTAAAATCCAATTGAGTTGATATCTTTCAATGTCTGGAATTTCTAAACGACTGGATTTAAGAGTTTGTGAGTACAGTGTTCCCCTACAATGTCCTCAGTTTGTTCTTTTCTCACACATTTTCTCAAAGGTCTCTGTCTTTGAGTCAAATTCATCATCTTGTCTTCAGCCTGACTGAAGCAGCTTTGTGTGCTTACATCAGGCTCAATGCCACACTGTCACCTCCCATACCCCCACATGCTGCTGCCGGATTATCATCCGCAAGACATTTCTCTAAGTCTGCCTCACACAACCTTATATCCCTGCTTTGCAGCATCTTTTTCTCTTTGTCCTTTCTAGTTTCCTCAGGAACATTTCTAACCAGTACCATTCATCATTGTGAACATCTGTGAACAAGAGTTTTGAGTTCTTTCTACATATTAATAAGTGAATGTATGTATTTACTTTGACTAGGCCATTAATAGAATGTTATGCTTTGATGCCTGCTCAAATTCTCAGTCATCTGGGTCATGGCTACAACAAAAGAGGTTTAAATTGGAATGCAACCAAGCCTGTATCCATTGTTTCTATGGCAGTATGCTAAGTGTATTTTTCCTGCTGGAAGGTGAACCTCCACCCCAGAATCGGGTCTTTTGCTGCCTCTAACATGTTTTCTTTCAGGATTGTACAGGATTTAGCATCATCCATCTAACCAACAAAATCTGACCAGCTTCAATGACCCTGTTGAAGAAACCATACTATGTTTTGCACGTTGCCTAAAAAGTTTACTATTCAGTCTCCTGTGCGTAGAGATGCTATATATTTTGTGGCAAAATGAAAACCTGTTGAGGCTTTCCTCCATGCAAGTCAATTTAGAGGACAAAACATTCCCTAACTGAATTAAAAACAAATTGAGCTGTGGATTTGCTGCTCTGATTAATGCTTTTCTTGTGTATTCTGTTAGTTTAGGAAAAAGGACATTGTTGGATGGTGGCAGGAATACTTTGAGGATCTCCTCAATCTGACTGACACACCTTCCACAGTGGAAGAAGAAGAGCTATGCTCAGGGCGGGGTTCGCTCATTACTCGGGCTGAAGTCACTGAGGTGCTCAAAAAACTCTATGGTGGCAATAATAAGATGAGATCTGCCCTGAGTACCTTACAACCGTGTTGGGCTGTCGTGGCTGATCAGTCTCTTCTACATCGTGTGGAGGCGTCCCCTTAAAAAACAAAGCAAAACAAATAAACAAACAAAAAAAAAAAAAAAGAAAAAGAAATAGAAATAGAAAACATGGTTTTAACAATAAAGAAAACAATTAATGTGAACCAATCAGCAGTTAACCAGAAAGCTGAAGATGGTAAAGGAGAAAAGGTTCTCATGCAACATTCCGTGCAACAAAATCATCACTATAATCACATCAGACTAGTTTCCCAATATATATGGGAAAGTGGTTTCCTCATAAAGTACATGCAACACACCCAAACACAGCAACAACAACTTGTAATGAATCACACCCAGGTTCTTGGAATTCATCGTAATAAAGCAAGGCAGACACGATCTGTACAAATTGATCAAGTTCTTATCTTATTTTATTAGTGAATGTTCTTCTCTAAACCAAACCCATGCATTCAGATTGCAATAAATAACTGCATACTGGTGGTTAAAACTCAAACAGCCTGTATCAGCATGGATTATAGACATAAGCTCACATTCCTATTAGATTAAATCAAATACTTTGCACTCTGTGTTTGCTTGAGGCCACTTAATCATCCTACCAGTTATCTGCAATGGCACACTTCTTGTAGACATAAAAAACTGCCTGCAAGCATATTTCTTCTTTCTTCTAACACCTCCCACAAAACAACCAGAACAGTTGTGAAATGAATGTGAGCAGCAGGGATAAGCAGGAAGAACAAGAAGGGCCAAAAATCCATCTGAAATTCATAATTCTTCAGTGTAGGAGGTGGCATGTTCAAATGAAGTGTTGCTTTTTTTTTCTTTTTGCACACTTAAAGGGGAGATTATGTGATAGCTCTGATATTTAATTTGATCTTGCAGAATGTTGTCAGCTCAAAGTGTCCAAGTTAGAGAACATGCTGGGAGAGCTGATATAAATGGAGCCTGGATCAACCTTCTCTTTAATAATTTCTTCTGCAGGATAGAAGCAGTAAATCTGACCTTTCAGAGACATGAACCAAAGCAGCCGGAAGCATCAGGAATAAGGTCGAAACAGAAGCTCAGAGACATGCCTGCATGTCTTGGCTTTCCCAGCTTCCTAATTTGCATTCATAAATCCAGTTGGATTTATATGCTACCCGTGACAAGCGGCTCTGAAACCCGACACCATACAAAACTAAGACAACCAGGAGGGGAACTAATAAACACGTGGTTGTACAGCGTTAAAGAACAAGGCAGATAAAAGTGAGGATTTATGTCATCATTTGGTTTTGAATCCCCCTGCAGACAGCGATGAAAGCCCAGCTGTTAATGGAATAAAATCAGAAGCGTCGCAGCAGCAGTTACATAACCCTTCCTCTGACTTCAAAGGTTTCGGTCTTATTGCCATAAACAAGCTGAACCTTCTCTGGAAGGGAGAAAGTTCCTACAGCTGCTGATGGGTTCAGATAAGCTGTATTTATGCTAAGGAGATTACATGGTGTGGGTCTGGATTTCTGTTGCTGCCCAGAGTTTCTCTATTTAAACAAGTCAGAGTTAGAATCCATGAAAATTAACGAAGATTTGATCTAGTTTAAAGTGAATAATCCTTTACTTTTCTCCTTTCCTGGTCTTAGGACTAAATAATGACCCTAAATAATCTTATTGTTTTATACTGAGAACAAAAATGCAATTAGATATATAGAATAGAAATAGCAAAGTTGATTTTTAGCAGCTTTAAGCAAAGTTTGTCTTCCATTTATTTCAGATAAATCTGATATTTCTTAATGGTATTAAAATATCTTGTGAGGATCTTTTATGCTTAACTCAGTTCAGTATATACAGTATGTTCACCATAAAGCCAGGACTTCTCTGGTCACCGAAAGATCAGGGACTGGTGCTTCCATATATGACGGAGGTTTCATCTATTAACCAACCACACCACGAAACCCAGACTGCAGCCTAAAATCATTGACACAAAGCCTTTTTAGAGTGTGGTGTCAATCTTCTCTTAGTTCGTAAGACAACTACTCTTTCATATAAAAAGAAAAGAAAAACAAGATAAAGATTTAACTTACCAAGAAGTGGTCTTGCAATGTAGAAGTAGACCTCCTTGACATTTGCACAAAACAAATGCAACATTCTGGTTCCTTGCTAGAATAGAAACTTTGAAAGGGAAGCAAAGAGTGAAGCTTGTATAAGTTCCCCAAATATTGTCACAAATGCATTAGCAATATGCCTTAAGAATCAATTCTTTAAAAAAAATATGATTTCAATCTAAAAAAAAAACCTTACGTTTCTCTATTAATTTATTGTTAAAAACCCAGAGAGAGGGACATAGTAGTTGGGGATATAATCCTGCTCCCATGTCTTAGTGAAACACATATGGGATTATTGATACTGTTCAGAATGCAAATGACCAAATCATTAAAGTAAAGCAAAGAAGCCCTTGTTAGATGTTGTAGTTTATCCATTTTGTTTACCAGATGACTCCCATTATAATTGATAAAGTCACTGCTTAAATTTATTCTCACTTCTGTCTTTGCTTCTGCTCTGTATCTATAAAAATCTTCTCTTCCACTGATCTAGGATTTAGATCATAGTTTAGATACTATTGGAGTCTTCCAAAATATCCTTCATTTTCATAAAAACTGTACAAAATAAGAAGAAAAGAAACAAAAAGATTTGTCCTAGCAACAAACATCAAAACCAGAACATGTTGACGTGATACCTTTCTCAGGTCCACTTGTTTGTAGATGTTGGTACCAACTTGGCATTATTTAAACATCTGTCAATTCTCCATCCCTTTAACTACTGCGCCCCCCCATTTTCTGATGCGCTTCCTTTAGTGGGATGATACTCATTGTCATTATACGTCTTGGATATGGCAATGAGCTCCCTGGATGTCAACAGCCCCAAGAGTTATTAGATCTGACGCCAATAGAAGCCCTTTCAGATGCCCAAACGTTCCGTTTCTGTGTCTTTGACATTAAGAACGGAGGCCGTTGTGAAAATGAAAGGCTGTCTCAGCAGGTACCACCATTTGTGCACAATCAAGTCACCAGTGAGTGAATGGTAAATTCACCCATTCACAGACACACTCACACACTGATGATGGGAAGCTGTAGCCACAGATGCCCTGGGGCTCACAAGTCTGGCGCCATCAGTAGGCAGAGAAGTGTCTCTCAACTAAATAAGAATCTATGGCTGATTCAAGAAGTGGGTCAAAAACAAAACCATAAAATGAAAGTAATGGGTAAATAAGTTTAATAAGTGTGACATAGAGCACCAATTTTATTTGATTAGCTACTTCTAATTTTCAGAAGTCATACTACCGTAGAACTGTTTCTTCAGGAAACATGCTCTCCCAGCTCACTCCCCAGATTTGATTCTTAGACCTAAGCTGTGATGTGGCGGCTTGTCTAACCTCTAAAACCCTGTTGTAAATTAAGTAACAGTTATTTTCAACCAGTTTCAAACAGTTTATTAAACCACAAAGGTTTGATAATTCAATTACTGAGACAAGCACTCACCCCAGAATTGTGTGTTGTGTTGAAGGTTTGAACAGTGTTTCACCATGGGTAGCTTCTCACTGCAAGGTGAGTTGGAAAACTATTCAGACTAATGAAACAACTTAATATAGTTTGTAATAATGATTATGCCTGTTAAAGAACAGCACCTATATAATAGATGTATCTTAAAAGGTAGTAGTCTTGAAATAAAAACAAAATAAGTTGCTTCGTATTAGTTAACAGATACTGATATGATTTTAATGTTATGGGTGGAGGTCAAATCATCAAAGAACGAGGTAAATAAATGTTTACACATATTTTTTTGGTCTTACTTTCTAAAGCAAGATATATTTTTAAAAACACAAAGCAGAGGGAAAAAAAGATAGTCAACCTGTTCCGAGTGAGATGAATCAGAGCAGAGAGTTTGGCTGCAGTATCAAGAGCGTCCAAAGTGAGCAGGAGGACATTTGATAGATGATACTGGCTAATTGGAAAACTAATGAGGTCCTGAAGTCTAGTTTGAACTCTGCTGTGTGTTAGTGTGTGTGTGTGTGTTGGGTCAGAGACAAAGATAGTGATGAGGTCCACAGAGAGAGGTCAGTTTTATAAAGAGAAAATGCTCAAAATGACAAAACAGAAAGAAGACAAATCAAAGAATGAGTTATGTCTTTGTCCAGCCTCCTTCTCTTCTTCTTCTTTAGATGTTATAAATTCAAGCCTGAGGCCTGAGGCCATGATCATTTGGTACAAGTTACAGAAAGAATGAGAAAAGGAAGAACCCTTCTGCTACTGAAGTAAAGTCAAACATGGGTTAGATGGAAAAAAAAATTCTACTTTTAACAGCAACATAACTTTTGCAAAGACGCAAATATATTAGTTTTCCTCCTAAACAAAAGCAGCAGTACCTTTGAAGAATCCATTTATCTTTTTATATTTTTTCTAACATCACAGCTACACACACAAGTGTTTTATAGTATTAGACCAACAAGTAGTACATTATTCTAAAAATGACAGGAAATGGAATCAGGTTTGTTTAAAAATAATACAGTTGTAAACAGTCTGACATGAACCCCTTTCTTTAGGATCCCCTAACACCCCATCTATCCGCTTTTCCTGCAGCCAAAACTCATCCAGACTAAATGGAGGGTATTGGCCATAGTTTCTCAAATGCTGCTTCAGATCATTTTAATATTCTTGTGACATTAAGTAGACTAAAGATTTCCTTATTAAGTTAGGATTAACAAAATTATCTGTATTTGCTTAATGCTGGAACGCTAAGTTTTTTGTTGTAAATGAATAAAAGGAAACTTTTTGCAAATTCATAAATTTGATGCAGATTTCCTCTGTATTTCATAGGACTCCACTTTTACCCGAATGACTTTAGTGGTTTTAGTTTCCTTCCAGAAGCTGCTGACAATAGTTTGTAAGATTTTTGCCCACATTCTTCAGACAGAACTGATGTAACTGGGTCGGGTTTGTAGGGCACCTTGCTCACACTCATCTTTTTAGCTCTGCCATCTTTCTTTCTATGGGACCAACATCAAGACTTTGTGGTGGCCTTTCCAAAACATTGACTTTGTTGTCCTTTATAACTAATTAGGCGTGATGCTAAGGGACCTTTTCATTAGGAAGAGCTTTTTGTGAGCAAACTTTAATTTCCTGGCTATTTCCTGGCTATTGTCTTGAAATGTTGCCTCAATAGTTTGATAGCATGCTTCTCTATTAAGGCCAATTTTTATAATCTCTCTAACATTCATACAACTAGAGTTAAACCTATTTATAACAAATTACATTGACTTTTTATGCAATCTGGTCCAAACAATTTGGGGAGGTCTGTTAAGGCAGAAATAATAAAAAAAAAAATTTTCAGATTATTTCAAAACTCCATAAAGAAATTTAAAATCTGCGAAGCAAAATATAGTCATTCCAGTCCTAATCGATTTCTATTGAGGAAATGTGCTTTCAGGATAAATTCTATTAAGTAATTTAAATTCTGCCTTTCTCATTTTTTAAGGGGGGGAAAGTAATATAGTCTACCTGACTTGTGAGAAAAATCTTTTAATGAGGCACCTGTCGATGAAAGCGCAGCATAATGACACATGGGATACACAATCATGTAGCCTGTTTAAAGAGGCCAGTCAACCCAACATGTTTTAAATAGTGACAGGAAATCATTGTAAACCCACCCAATGAATCAAGTTTCCTGATTAAATGCATAACGAGACAATTAATCAATCTTATCATCAAGGAGTGACATCAAACTGTTAGTGTTCATCAACCAATTAGTGACAATCAATCTGGCAGTTCACTACTAGGCCTTTTTAAGCGCTTCAACAAAGCACAGAGTTCTGCATCTTTCCCAGAATTTGAATCCATTTAGTTCAAAGATAAACACTTCAGTGAAGATCAAACTAAGAATTAAACAGGAGCTACTAACAGAATCATTAAATCTTATAATTAATTAAGAAAATATTTGATGTTTCATATCTACCAGTTAGAAGCTAAAGACACAAGAACAAACAGAATAAGTGAGACACTACAGGAAGTGAACAGATTCAGGAAGCCTGCAGTAAAGAAACAACATTTCAAATAATTTCTTAATGAGTGAGAATATCTAAAAAAAACTAAATGGTAAAGTAATCAAAGGTTTATCAGATTCCTAAACAGGAAACGTATGATTGTTTCTAATGGGAAGACTTGTCTCAAAGACAAGTTTAACTTATGTTTCTGTGTCTAATGTGATAGATTTCTTTTACAGTAATTAGAATAGAAATGAGGATATAGCAAAAATAAAATGCATCTAATCTCAGAGCGAAGGGTAAGATGACAAGAAGAAGGACCACCAGTCAGGTTCTATTAGAGCTTGCAGTGTAGAAATAGAGAACAGACACAGAGGGAAGAAAAGAATGATAGAGTCCCATGAACCCTTAACCTCACCTTCAGCACCAGAACATGACTGCAACAGAAATAAATGAATCCCTGAAGGAACCCCAGAACCTCAGCAGGTAGGAGGGGACATTTGACCTTGCTCCTTTGACAGACTGAAAGGATGCCTAGACTTACAGCAACATGGTTTTGTTTGGTTTGATCTCAGGATGTTTGCGTTTCCTCCCAGAAAAAGTGTGCCAGGAAGATTAGAAAATTAAATATCAAGAAATATTTATTTCTTTATCTCTGATCACCTCAATATTAATAAGGACACAAATTTTCAAAAAGATCAGTGATGTTTAAACTAAAGGAGGATTTTCTAGAATATTGTATTTGTGAAAAGAATAAATTCCAGATACAGAAATCAGTGAGAAATCTGACACCAAGGAGAGTTTTTTACCTTAACTTAGGCTTTTTTCAAAATAAGGTTTAGTATCTACGTAAAAGGGAAATATGTGCAGAGGGGCTAAAACATCATAAAAGCTGAACACACAAGTTATCATGTCCTCACAAACCCGTTCCAGTCTCTCCTACGCACACGTAAGGAGTTATCCAACGGCCACCAGAAAGGCCTGCAGCCGCTTGCCTCATATAGGTGGAGATTAAAGCTCTGCAGATAGAGGATTACAGCAACACAAAGAAAGCTGAGGAGAATGAGCAGAAGCTTGGTAGCACAGAAATAGAGACAGAGAATGATGCACGTGATGGCGGAATAAAGGGACAATAAAAGATGAGGGAGGACCAGAGGGTGGGGGGGTGTACACATGCACACAAGTGGAAAGGGGGAAGAGAGAAAGACGGGAAGGGCACAGAGGAATAGGTTATTATGTGTTACTGAATGCAAAGAGAAAGAATCAATCAAGAAGACGTAGTTTTAAACACTGTGGGTTATTATTACACTCACAATGCCATTACAGCCTCTGAACTATTGCAGCTCCACCCTGTCACACAGGAATAAAGCACAGTTTTCCATTTTTACAGCACATGTTTAGCTCACTCTCCTCAGTGTGGCCTCTAACCGTGGGTTGTAAAATACAACAGATTTTTTTTTTTGAGTCAGAAAATAACTTATATTATTGTGTCTGATCAACTTTTTTATGTGAGTTGCAGACAGATTTGTATCACAGCAGAACAGATAAGAAAAAGTAAACACAACCTGGCTTCAGTTTTTGTGGATGAAAATGTTTCTTCATCCATCCGGGTCAAAGCTAGCTCCCTCACTAGCATTGAACATTTGCATTACACCTTAGGTTTATCCCTGTTGAATAAATAAGAAAAGTAATTTTTGTCTCTTTCCGAAGCATTTACTCAGTTTGTCTACTGCATAAAACAGTAGGTAGCTGTTAGATGAGGTCTAAAAGTTCTTCAGCGCCTTGCTAACAGGTGATGGCTTGTTTGCTGCATCACTCAGAACATATAATCATTCCAATTAGAGCTCTATAGCAATGAACCATTGTTACCTGAATATTTGCAGTTGAAACAGTTAACAGATCATCTGGTTGTGATTTGATTTGTTTTAACTTTTTTGGCATGCAGTAGTTTTATTTGAGGTGTGGCTTCTTTTTTAGGCCTCATCGTGTTGTTGTTTTTTTTTTAGGAGGGTATGTTGATTTAACTTTGCAACATTTTATCAATTGCTGGGCTCTGCCTAGGGTCAAAACACACATAGTTTTGAAATGTGAAAGTTCAGTTTAAATGCTTACCTCTGCCATTTCACTCCAAGCAGGTGTGCACAGGAGTGCACCATTAGAGAATTGGAAGTGGAGAGGGGTTAGTCTTTTGTATGTTGTTTTCTACATTAAGTTTTGAATTTTGGTTGGGATTGAAGTCAAATGTGTTTAGTCTTATTTTTTAAAGGTATTGCTTCATTAGCTGTTCATTTAAACCAAATCTTGTTTGTTACTTTACAGCTGTGTATTTGTTAATGGTTTCTTCCAATTCAGTCCCACCTCTACTTAAGGAGCATGTCTGCCATTGTTCTGTTGATGTTGGTGTGGTTTAATTTGTGTTCTGCACCAAAAAGAATTAGAGCAATGTCAGCTGAAAATTCTTCTGGGCCTGTTCTTTCAACCATTTTTGGGTCCCACCTCCAAGACTGCTTGACCTCCTGACTAGCATGTCACAAGCTCCTTAGCCCCTCTTTGTTCTACTCTTCAAAACAGCATATTCAGTCATTCCTGTAATACATTTCTGAAATACATATAAAATAATAAAACAAAGCAAATACAACAATTTCAAATGAAAGAGGTTACAGTTTGACAGCTTTTGGTCATTGTCATCAAGGTTCCCGGGAACACAAAGAAAGCACTTCAAAGCTAGAAAAGCTGTGTGCTTTTACTCTGCCCGGTTTCTGTTGTGACAGCATGCAAAACAAAACAGGTCCAAGGTTCATGCAAAGCATGGGAAACTCCACAGTATGACAGCAGCATGAAAACCAGATGTGCATCCTCTTTTATTTTATTTCATTTGACTCTTTAAGCTGCTTCCAGAATTTGTTTTATGTCTGCAGCCCAGATTCTGAATCTAACTTTTTATTTAAAATAGCTTAAGAAATCCTCCTCAAGCTAAAATAAATATCTCAATTTTAATACTTATCTGTTTGCTGATATTCTAAACATTTTAGAGGCTGCATCTGTCTGCATCAGTGCTGCCAAGACAGCCTGACTGATGAGAACAGATGGTATGACCATGCATGTATCTGTAACCAAAGTGAAGAAAAATCTATGCTTAGATGTAAACATAGGTAGATATTTTACATCTCAGCACAGCAACAATTCTAAACACACAGACAGAGCCACAAAGGATTTGTTTAGAATATCGTGTTTACCTAATTTGTGATCACTTCAGAGCTTTAATGAGTTTAAATTAACAAGAAATCATCATTTATTAAAAAAGTTCTTTAATATGCATTGACAGACATTTAGAAAAAAGATCTGCTTTTGTTTGATGACATTCTGAAGATTTTAGGATGTCATTCGTCGATCAAAGGGCATCCAGTGTAAAAACCTTTTTTTTAAAATCATCAATGAATTGAACCTCTTTAGTTTTTTCATAATGGCTCCACATTGTGTTTCTCTGTCTATCTCTCTCCATCTTTTTTTATGCTCTCAGTGGTTGTGATTTTCTGTTTTTAATGTTCTTTCACATTCGGTGTATCACTCTGCAGTTAGAATTCTGACTTTAGACTAACTTGATAATCACTCCTGTGGATCCACACCCCTCAGGGTCAGATTTCTAAAACACAGCTTTATGCAGTACTGTTTGAGGCAGAGATGGGAATTATTGATATAGATGATTAAGACATGAATTTCAATTACACATATTTTGTTTGAATTCATTTTAAAACAGTGTGCAGGCTTGAAGGAAAATATTGTTGGAAAATCCCTAAAACCAAAAGAGCCTTTGACCTTTTAAAATTGTCAAATGGAATCCTCCTTTTTTCATTGACAGTGTAAATAGCAGGGTGTATTCTGTAAAACCGCCAACAACCATTCAGAAATGATTTATTGTATCTTTGCAATCGTGAATGAAATTCAGTGTCTGCACATAAAGCACACCCTGCACTAATAGCTTAAAAAAGAAGCTGATGAAAGCAGGCTAGATTTTTTTCTTTCGAGTTTAAACTCACATTGGTTCAAGCTTGACTCCAGTTTTAACTTCTTCACCTGCAGGAAAGATCTTAATCCGTCAACATCCCTATTCACCACAGCTAAATATCCCAATCCTCCCACTGAATTCCCAGTGATCACATGAATGGCTATGTGTGCCATCCAGGCGTCTGCTTGAGCACCATCTGCCCCTATCGACACTCATGGCAACCACCACCAGCTGCGTGGTGAAAAATCACTTCACACACTGCCTGCTATGCTCTGCCATCTCTCCGAACACACATCTGTTCTCCCACTTTCTCCCCAACACACTCCCTTCATCCTGCGGCTCCCATACCAAATCACTTCCAGGCTCATTAGTGCAGCTGCCGATTTGATGCAAGTTAGAAATTCAACCTCTGCTGAAACTTCCAAGGTTGTACACTTTGTTGAACACTTTGTCTTTGTGTTATACCACACCTTGTTTCTGTTTTAGCACCTGAGAAATTGCATTTTCTTTCCCTCCATGGACCAAGGCTACTTTGATATGATTTCAAGAAACTTGCTCAGCAATCAGGACCAGTTTTTCTCTGTTTTCTTATCTGTATTTATCTTGGTCTTTGCATTAAAGCAGATATACTACTTTTGGATTTTCCTTTTACACATATAATGGCAATAAAAGGACTGTGATTAAATTTGGAGAATATTTTTTTCTCTTTTTGTCGCCACAGTTTAAAGAGACATAGAAACAAAAAAAACAATTACATAAAGAGAGACCAGTCTGATGACATAAAATAGGCTGAAAAAATATGTAAGGCAACAAATCAGATCCCAGTCTGATGAAATTTGGGAACAGATGAGACAAGTCACTGACATCTATGTTTTATACAGAGTTATGGGCTAATTCTAATGCTTTGGGACTCATTATCCTGACATGGAGAATGCAGTAAACAGTGGAGAACCTTCCTATGAGGGGCTAATTTCCTAAAAACACTCTAGGTGATCACTGGTGTCCCATCCAACAGGCTACAGCAGAACCCATAGCAACATCTAAAGCTCCGCAGGCCTCTCTGGCTTAGTTAAATTCAAAGGACATGATTCACAGCAATAAAGAGAGTGGGGAGAAAGGACCTCCATGGGAGGTTTCCAAGACCAAACACCTGCTAACCTACATAAAGGTTCATCTTAAATTTACCAAAAAACTTGTTGATGATCTCTGATGCTTTGGAGAAGGTATTCTGCAACAGCCTTTCAGCTAAAGAAGGTTATACCTACATTCAAACTTGGAGGTGGCGGTTTCATATTCTGGGACTGCATTGCTGCTTCAGGACTTGAGCCACTTATTTTCCTTCACTGAAACTTCCTCTCTTGTGGGTTGTACCGCAGGACAATGATCCAAAGCACATCAGGTCCAGACATATGTACAGTCCAGGCGCTACGGTTCATGACTTTACAGACCAGAACTGCAACGTCACATGGAGTCATAATTTTTTTCACATTAGCTTGGAATTTCTGTTCTTTTTCTGTTTTATTTTAATATTCCCATGTGGTCCTAAAAAAGTCCGGTATTGCCTTCACCCAAATGGAAATAGGGGTGTTTAATTTTTCTTTTGTTACTGAATCTATAAGAATTGTTAAAGCTAAAAGGAGTACAATATAACTGTTTCCCTTTATTTCAGTCCCTGAACACATTCTCATGCTACAAAAGAAAGCTGCAAATTGCAAACATCCCAAAGCAAGATAATCTGTTCTCCACTGATTTAAAAACATAGAAAACATTCTATTGAAAATCTAGCTTCCCTAAAATTACAGCTGGGTGTCTCATGTGAGCAGACAGTTGTCTGTACACTGTAATAATTATCAGGGTGGTTTAACTTATAATTTTAAGTTCAGTTGCTGCCTTAAAAACATAATTTATCTC
>JAUZNJ010032541.1:0-13625 GCA_034780135.1 Jordanella pulchra | reverse complement strand
TTAGGTAAATTGGCATCTCTCAATTGTCCCTAGGTGTGAGTGTGTGCATGGTTGTTTGTCCTTGTGTGTCTATGTGTAGACTGGCTTCCTGTCCTAGTTGTACCCCGCCTTACGCCCAAAGTCTGCCGGAGATAGGCACCGGCCCAACTGCGACCCTGACTATGCTCCAACACTCTGGAATAAGCTTCCCGCTCATTGTTAAAATCCTTCTTATTTGACATTGACTATTCTTAAATTTTTTTAACTGTATTAACCTTTAATCTTAAAAAAATAATATTTATTTTGCCTATTTTTAATCTGCTTGATTAATGCTGTTGTTTTTAATTTTCTTGTACAAGCACTTTGGATTGTCTTTGGCTTAAAGGTGCTATATAAATAAAGTTGCTTGCTAATCTATTATGTAAAGTTTAAAGTGAACAACGAGAAGACATTTTTTTAGCAGTATAGTATTTTTTTCACATTAAAATGTTTCAATCATTTATCCATGATGAGATGCTGACTCAGATTCCTGCTCTGAGAGTCGATATACAAACAAAAGCACACACGCAACTACAGTCTGCAGCTGTTCAAATATTGTGACATGAGATCTTCTTCTGGCACAAAGAGGGCTTGTGACGAACAGCCAGAACAGAATGACTCGGAATACAAGGATCCCATCCCTGTGGGTCATCCTTTACTTATAACACAGACACAACAGCTAAAGCATGTTTAATGTGACGTTTCATCCTTTTGTTCTGAGCAATGTCCAAAGCTCAGGTACAATCATGCAAAACAAATATGAGGAAACAGTAGAAAACTTGAGGAAAACTGCAACAGCAAACTATGAGTTAAACATCTAAATAAATGTTGCAGTCTGGTTTTAGAAAACTGAAATCATATTTGCTATCTTCTATTTTAACAGAGGTTTCCAAAGTAATGGGGCACTTTGAGGCTGGTAGAACTGAATTGAAAAATAACTTTGAGAGATATTTGTATGCATTAATAACAATGTTATTATTCTGCTACACAGTAAAATAAACATTTAACCTAAATCAATTACAGTTTAAAGCTGATAGCTTTTTGGTTTAAAAAAATATTTCAGGTTTTTTATCGCAATTTATATTTAATTGCATTTGCCTTTTTTAAAAAAGTTTTTGGAGCAGCTGAAAAGAGAGCCCAATCCATATGTGTTTGGAAACCACTGCATTACACCAAAGCTGCCTTTGTCTCACTCCTGTCTTTGCTTTTTTATTCTTGAAAGTAACTTTCAACCCCTTTAACATCTCTATACAGCATGTCTCACCTATGTTTAGGTCTTGAGGGATATTGCTGGATTTTTTTTCTCGTGACGCATTCGGCCTCAAACAGAAACTCAAAGGTATTTAGTGAAGTAATCTAGCAGCTTTTAAGCAATATTGGACTGCAGTCATCATTTTATAACGTGTAAAATAATAATAGTGCAAAGGATTGCTTGGATGCCCAGTGATAATGATCTGCACACCAGTAACATATTTGGGCAGTAGCCCTAATGCCTTAAACCTGAAACTGAAATTGTTGCCCAAACTTACTGATGGACGTCGGGGTGATGGAAAAGTAGAAGAGTGACAACAATGTGGGTTCAAAGTGATCAATAACCCTGTTACTTTTTTCTAGTTTCAGTCCCGTTCGCTTGCATTAGGATGGTCCAGGGGTTTTTCTATGTGGTGCTTATAACTTCTTCCTCTGGCTGCATGCGTTCTCACTGGGTATTACGGTTTCCTCCCACAGCCCCATAATGACCATGTTAGCGTAGAATTTCTGGTCTTAGACTTAGATTTCATTAGGAGCTTCTTCAGTGAAAGTATAGCTTCTGTTCCTCCACACTCATGGTTCAGCCAACTGGGAACCTCCCTTTGGAGGGTTTCCAGGCAAGTCTCACGGTGGGGAGACCCTGGGACAGACCCAGAATTCTCTGGAGGAACACAATATCCTCCTTGGCATCCATGGATGGTCAGAGAGATGCCAAAACTTGCTGTACATAAAAGTTTCCTAAGCCTTTCTAACAAAATAACATTTCTAGGTCATTCAGGAAGCTCTTTTGTATCCACTTAAGTTGAGGAACGGGCACTCTACTTTAACCATCTTTCCTCCTGAAAAACTTGGTTTATTATAAAGCGAAACTTTCTTAAAAGAAATGCTAATCGCTAAGTAAAGAGATACTGCACCCTTTCAGACAGACTCAACACCAGACTACAAATTATAATCACAGTGTCTGTCTGTGAATCCAGACATGTGCACTGAAAGAACAACATTCATTTTAGCTTGAGATGCTTTCATAATTTTCTCACCCACTGAGGATGTATATCACCTTGGTTAACAGTAAATCATGCAACGTGCCTTCCTGTAGATATATTTTAACTGGTAACTGTGGAAACTGTAAACTGTATCCCTGTCAGCAGCTTGTCACACTGAGCGACGCGATATTGGATCTTCTTGTGGAAGCAGCAGGAACAGATGTGGACACAGACAGGTTTCACTGAGGTAATCTGACCCTTCATTACACCTTCAGGACTCAAAGGAGACAAACACAAGCAGGAAAGGTGTATTTTTTTTCCTAAGACAGATAAGTTATCAAGCCTTAAGTTCATCTGCTATCATATTTCTGAAGAAAATAACTACAGTGTGTATGAATAAAACCAGATAAGCCAAGCCCAGTCACTAAGCATTCTCAGGATGACTTGAGGCAGAATATATTTCTAGGAAGGAAGATTCCCACAGTCAGTGTGACACGTTGGCAAGAGTCTGAGAGGATCAAGGTAGAACGAGAGAGATGAGGATTATGAAGTTGGAATGAGTCTCCTTCTTTGCCCAATCCCTCCTGTCCTTTTCTCCTGCTGAGAGCCGCTGATGCTCAGCTCTTTGCCCGTCTGGGCACCTGGCAGGAATCCCCCCCCTACCGTCTGACTGGTTCGCTTTAATCTCACATTTGGTCATGACTCTTCATGTCTACTGTCTGGGGTTAAGCACAAGTGTTCACTTAACTGGAAAAAATAAGTGGTTCTGAAAACAAACTTCTCTAGACTTGCATGTGGTCAGATCCCATTAAAGCTGAACAATTTGACGTAGGTGAAAACTCTACACTATGTGTGGTAGAAAACTAAAACTGCACTCTACTGTGAATCATCAAACCTTATTGTGAAACATATTGGTGCAATCATCCTGCTTAAGGACTAATTTTCTCGAGTCCCCCGTGTTAAAATCTGCAAAAAAACTGAAATTTGGTTGGAGATTCACCAGCAGAACAATCAAGAGATAAAATAGAAGTAATTAGATCAAAGCATATTCATGTGTTAGAAGGGTCTAGTCAAAGCCCAGGAAAAAAATCCAGCTAAGAAATCAGGAATAGTATTTAAGACTTTAAAATCCTGGTTTCATTTTCTGGTATTTCATATAAAATCATTATCATAATAGAAATTTGTGACATGGTAAAAAAAGTGGAGATGGGTATCAGTACTTTTCAAAAACATGTTAAAAAACACTGAAGATAACTATTGAGGCTGGGAGACTCTTGTTTTTGAGTGATTGACATGCCGTCTGTGTGAAAGCTGATTCCTGGGAGCTTGGGAAAAGAAGCAAGGGGACAGGTGATGCCCAGAAAGACCTAAACCCAGTTTCGAAGCTCTGCTCCATCTTTGTGCATGCACGTGTCAGCACTCAATGTGTGTTGCATCTATTTATGAACATCTTCCCTCCTTATCTGACCTCATACCATCACCCTCTGGCCCGTGTTGGTGTTGATGTATCCAACTTGCTCCTTCAGCTCTTCACAGTTCAGAGATACCATCTCATGTTTTTGACCTCTCTGCCCCATGAAACACAGCTCTTTACTCCCTGCTTGCCTACTTTGTACTCAGATCTATTCATTTACCTGTCATTCTTTAAACAGTAAAGGGTTAGACTGATGGATATGTATACCATTAGTAAACATGAAACTTCTGAGTAAAAAATACTTCAAAATAAAAACGTTATGAATTTATTCCAAATCTGATTTATCTACATTTAGGCCTAAAAGGCAGAATTTAACTCCATAAGGCTTCACTGTCAGACATCAAAGCTCCTGCAGGAGTCACATTGGTAAAGAGACCTATGAAATATCACCAGTTTCCCATCAGATCTGGTCAGAAAGACCTCGCGAGGCCAACAGTAAGCTCTTTGTGCTGACTTACTAGCTTCTAATGAGACTGAATGGCACAGTGTATGCAAAGCATAGAAAATGCTAAGTGAAAAACATCCACCAGGGGCAAACTGATTATTTTTTCAGCGTTTAATTTTGCCCAAAGGAGTCGCATTTTTCATCTGCATTCTAGTTTAGCAACTGCAGAAATCTCACCGACATCTGTAACAAGTTAATCTGTAAAAAGTTAGATTCATTGAAAAGCACATTTGTCACATACGGGATCTACAGATTCTTTAACATTCCTGGCTAAGTTGAAACACATGGGCTTTCTATAATAGAAGAATCAAAGTTTACATAAAAACTCTTTGTTCAGTTTTATTTCACTGACATGCATAACTGATCTTACATGTGGTCCTACATGAAGACATTGTCAGATCCAATGGTTTTAACTCTTATGTGTAACTACTTTGCTAGCGGTTCTAGTGGCTGTTACATATGTAGGAACCTGATACAGAAGTCTGACCAAAAGGTCAGATGGAGACTGTGTGTGTTGTTGAAGTCAAATGTCAATGATGTAATGAGAGCGACTCCCTTCTGATTAAACATCCCTTTGGAGTCTATATAGGGGGCCGGCCACTATTCAACTTCCTCTGTTGTGAGTGGCCTAAGGCTGCAGAAGGTGGCTGAAGTTAAGTAAGTAGCCACCAAATCCCTCCAGAGAAGAGTCTGAACTCGCTAGACAGACCCAGACTGGACCTTTCCTACGATTCAGAAAGCTTGCTCGAAGTGTCTTTTCCTACGATTCACACAGTTGAACACAGTGTTATTGAACCCACCAGCCGAGCAGAGGATAAACTACCCAGTTCTGGCCGACCCATGGAACACAGGGCCCCATTGCTGTTTTTTTCAACTACGAGAAGCTGCTGAGCAGAACTGTGAAGCCGCTTACTGGTTCCATTGCGACCAACTGAATCCTGCAGTAGATTGGCTAGCATCATTAGCTTCAAGATACCTCATGCCAGGCCATATTTGTAGGCCACCTTGTCTTTGTATCAGCCAAAACTAATTGAAAAGAACCTCCTAGGAACAGCTATGCTAACCCATCCTCTTTCAGCCTTATTACAAACTAATGTATTTCTGAGTCATTATTAGTTTTTCACCGTAAAACCAAATGGAACTTTACTATTTTGACTGCATTTAATATCTCTGCATCAGAGTTTATTCAGATTTACCTGCTGCTATTTTTAAAAGGACACTTTACATGCATTAAGCTTTAAAGCTTGAACCTTCCTCACAGACTCTTGAATGGTCTCTGAAAAAACCCTTTTCCCCTAATTTCTTTTTTATTTATTTGTGCTTATTTTCAGCAATGTTTAACGTTTTGTAGTGATTATTATTAGCTTATTAGGTACCATTGTATTTTAATGCGTGGTCTTTTGTGGTTATTATATGCAGTGAACTATCGATTACTCAGGCCAGATTCAACCTCTTTGGTGGACCGTTGAATGAAGAGAGACATTTTTTTTTGGTTGGTGATTAATAACTCTGCTGATAGCCATAGTCTAGATTACTGAATTGGTGAAAGGTTATTAGATCAGTCGAATCTAGGTTACTAGATCAGCCCCACCTTGAGTAAAAGGCTAAGAACACTGGTGAGTAAGCATGTTACAGTTATAATAATTTAACTAATAATCATTTATTGATTTTTACCCTCAATTCTGAATGACCTGTTAATTAGCTAAAACTTCCACTTCTAGTTATTTAATAAATGTATAATCTTCTGGTAAAGTATCACAAAAGCCTGCACTCATAATAAACAATAACTTATTCTTTTTTCTCGAAGCAAGCTAGATGTTTTTAGGAGAAACTAAAAATGTCTAGAAAAGTGTACCTCTGCTCCATTTCAACCTGTGTCGTGTTAAGACAAGTTCTCAATCATCAAGGATTAATGTTTCGGAACCAACTGCAGAATCAAAAGAACTGATTTATCAATCTGCTCATCCTTTTGGACTTACAGTGGAGGTAAACACATAATTGCTTTCAAACCTAGGAATTCTTCTAATCAAATCACCCCAATGAATCCCGATACACAGAAAAAATAAATGCAAGCTAATCCCTAAAATCTCTGAAATAAAGAGGATTGGAAAAGGGAATCACTGAACAAGCTTAATGAGATGTATTCAAGTGTTTGCATAAATACCTGTTTTTGTTCATTACAGCTTTAGGGTATTTCCTTTATAGATAAATCAGCCCCAGGTGTCACTCAAGTAAAATTTTGACCCATTTATTTTTAATACAACTGTCTTTGCCTCTTAACAGTTTTTTGTGTCTTATCTATGCCGTCTAATCTCATAATCTTTCCATATAAGTAGAGTATTTCTGTTCCTCTATCAGTTTACGTCATGGCGTTCTGATCAGATGAAACCTTCCCAGTATTTCAATTATTTTAGCCATAACACGTTTTTTTACTTCTGTTCTCTGTTGTTGTCTTGTGGAGTAAGACAGCATCCACACCAAATCAACCTAATATATGAATCTGGTGAAAGCTTAATCTAAGGAGCTTCATCAACTATTTGCTGAGGAAAACTTGGACATGTTTAACGTATTGCCATATCCACCTAGCAGTGTGCAGGTGATGTGTGTGTGGGTTACCGTTTCTACTAAAGGGTGTGACTGGCATGTGATTCTGCATAGCTGCAGCCCATCAAGCAGGAGGTTTCCCTGAGGCAAATGCCAGATTGTTCTTTCTCACAGAGAGGTAATCAGGCATCCTAACGTTCGCTCTTGTTTTTTGTTCCTTTCTGTATGTCCTCACTGTTCTCCCTTGCTAGAGTAGAGCCTTTGTCTCCAGTTCAAAGATCTGTCCTGGACCTCAGTCCACTGCCGTCTCGCTCTAAAAGTACTTGAAATAATTTATTATGAAAACCCATCTTATCAGTGCTCCACTTACTGTTCCCCTGGACTAGCTGTTGAGAGTCCTCCATACTCTCCCAACACCATTCACCTGCCTGTAATGCTCTTTAACCATCCTCATTTCCTCTGGGAAGAAAACTCAATCATTACTAACCTACACCAACCGCCAAAATCTGTAGATATTCTCACCTTTCTCCTGGAACTCCTTTTGTTTTAAGAGTAATAATCCGTGTCTCCTCTTTATCATCATCAGTTTGAACTCTTTGTCATCTTGCTAACACTTACCTCTCTTCCTCAGTGTCTCATATCAGTGGTAACAGACTATTTAAACTATTCTTAATTATACCATAGTTGTTGTCTGTACCATCTATTTATAAAATGGCAACATGACCCCCATAAATCTCACTGTGGAATTTATTTTAATGTATTTAGATGTTTAGTAATGTATGACCAACAAATTGAACATGTAACAAAGATACTTTGGTTAGCTCTCTGAGCATGTTAAATACTGTACCTAATAACCAAGCATGAAATCTGTAATAATCAATGTAAAATCAGCAGAACTGTAAAAATGTTGCTTCCTTCCTGAGGCTTTGAAACTTTCCCTCCCTTGTTATCCTCTTTCACCCACTTGTCCTTCAGAGGATGCTGAGAGCAGCAACCTTTTTCATTACACTGATGTCGGCTGATGAGGTCGGCTAAACTGCATCTCCCTCATCAGAATGGGGAGCAAACAGCAACAACAAACCGCTCAGCAAAAGCTGGTTTATATCAGTTAGACACAGATGGGAGTCTTTGAGTTGATTTTTTAATGTAGCTGAAACAAATGTTACTGGTTGTGCTTCTGGTTCTGGGAAGTTATTAACCAAATTGTTTTGGATCCTGTGGTTGTCTAATGGATAACACTGCATACAAGTGCATCTTATGTGATTATTTATGGAGCAATGTGTGGTTATAGGCTATCCAAATACAGTTCAAAGAAATCCCAAAAACAATATTGTGTGCTAGAGCAATAAAAATCTGCTTCTGGAACTTCTGCAGCTGATACAGTATGGGATATGGATTTTTACAACCAAGAGAAAATCCAGAATGTTTTTTATAGTCTTTCTATGTTTTTTTTTTCACCTTTTTTGTTATTTTAAAGTTTTGGACTCCTCATTTCAGGTTTTGTTGTTCAAAAAAATATCACAGCCTCTGACCTTATAGTGCATTTTCTTTGGATTACATTTAACAGCTCCAAAACATAGCAGCTTAGTACTTTTTTTTCCCCAAGACACAAAGACTTCAACAATAAAGATACAGTTTTCGTGTGGTCAGATTGAACCAAAAACATCTGTAACATCCATTTATCATTCGCACGTAGGCCAAGAAATAATAATTTGGCTTTCATCTTGCTTCCACATTTTGCTGGATTTCCTAAATGGCTTCTGGAAAACTGTAAACACAGTTTTCTTGTGACTTCTTTTCAACAAATTCTCTGTAGACACCCCCACCCCCACCAATTGCTTCTGTTCTCTTTTGTTCTCTCCATTTTTAGAGGCACCTTAATGAAGGTGGCCGACTACAAGTGTTTGCTGAAGCTTTAAACATTTATTTGTACATTATTTCACCTATTTTCATAGTTATTCACTGATTATTGCTGGTCTTTCATATAATAATAATCTGAATTAAATATTGCTGGCTATTCTTTAACTATCTAAATAAGGGAACTAGTAGGCTTGTGGAAAAACCAGTGTCAATCTGCAGAGATGAACTTTGTTAAAGAATCAGTCGTGGCCCGTCAAGATTTTTTCTTATAGCAAGTGAAAGTTTAACAAAGTTTCATTTATATGTTTTCCAGGTTCTTTTTCCAGGTTCATCCGTTTTGTTTTAAATGTAAATTACTAAAGAGCCATGTCACCCTTAAGGTAGAATAAATATGTTTAATGTGTTCTCTCCTCTGAGCAAAAGGGGGTAACTGACTGGCCTGCAGAAGATGACCAGGAGCAGCTGACAAGCAGGATCAGTGTCTGAAGTCAGAGGAGAGGGCAGCTGCTGAGCAAATGGTCACTTTGTTATGAATGACAGCTATTCACCTCCCTCTTTATGCATCACATGAGTGTTACCTCCTACTCAGCACAGTGCAGGACACAATATCACTCTGTCTTCTGATTACAGTGGAGCCTGGTAGAAGGAGGGGGGCAGAGAAACAGATGATCTACTTCTTTGACCTTGAGGCCCACTGGAAACAAGAGATGAGCAAGTGTAAACTGGAGCTACCTGATCCAATGTCTGCAGTGTCATTGTGCATCAGATACAGACAATTTTACACTCTAAACTTAGCAAAATGCAGTTCTGTGTCAAGCAACAGTTTGCAAGGCTTATTATTCCACTTCACTCTGTTCTGCTCAATTCCACATCTGCTCCGACACAAAATATAACAATCATGTTTTCTTGTAACTGCTGCGTTTCCTGCAGGTAGTGTAAGACAAGAAAACAAGAAAATGACCCAATTAAAAAGCAACAACATCATGGATACTGAAGAGGAGGAAAAACTTAGCATTATGGGCAAAGATTATTAGGATGGCTTTTTAGCAATAAAAACCTTCCATGTTAATTAACTAAAATATTTTTAGTGATCATCAGTTAAGTTTCAACCACACCAAGGGACAACAATCTCACCGAAACAGCTTTAAATAACACATTTGATAATAGTAGTACATCTAATTCTTCTGTTTTGGTTTCACTGTATTACATCTCTGATTTTTGATACAGTTTATTATAATGTTACACTGGAAAAGGTAGATCGGACTGTCTGCTACTTTCCTAAACTAGTTCATATTTCAGCAGGAAAACTTTGTGCAACTGGCAAGCATGAAGCATGAGTAAATTGGATTAACAAAGATCACATATAGGGTTCCGCAAGGCTTCATTTTCGGGCCACTTTCATTCTGTATCTACAAGACATACCTTGCTCAGATTCTGGAGTGCTAAAACATATGTTATCATACATACCCTGATGACATTCAACTTTATATTTCAGTGTGTTACCATAATCAGTCATTATAGTCATTTATTAGTTGTATCCTTATTATGGGTAAGCAGACAGCTCAGAATTTAATCTAATTATATGCGAAAAAAAAAAGAATTTATTGTTTTTGGTCACAAAAATGCAAAAAATTAAGCATAATCTGGAAACCAGTGGATTTAATGTGTGCATGTTAGTGAGTGTGTTCAGCTAAATGAGGCTATTAGTGTCAAAGGCTATATGAGGTCAGTATGGCAAAGCACAAGATAAATCAAGCCCATTTCACATTGATATCAATAAATAATGCTAATACTATTTAAAACACAACCTTTATACTGAGTTTTATTTTGTTAGAAATACTTTGTAAGGGCCTGTAAAGAAAACTATTTAAAGGCTACAGTTTTTCCAAAATGCTGCTCCTTCCTGGAGATATATCTTAATAAAGATAGGCTTCTAGAAAACCGTAAGCATTACATAATCCCTAGCATGAAGACTCCCTCTTTAAGGACAGAGTCTAAAACTGTGTTAATTGTGTTTTATATTTTAATTATGTCTAAGATGCTTTGAAATCGTTTTTTGTATTTGAATCTGAAATGTTGCTTTTAATATATCTCTTGTCATTGAATTGATTTTTCTTGATTTCTTTTCTGTATTTCTCTGTTTATCCCTTCCAGTTTTGTATATATGGCTCCATACAAATCAAATTCCCTTTCCTAAAAGACAAAACACGCCAAAAAAGATCAATGTTGACTCACAGAAAAATGCATTGAAAACGCAGAAACTGTTTTTAGTTGATTTACACTGGAAACTGTGCCAGTTGGCTCTTAAGCTAAACACTGCAGGAGATGTCTGGATGCTGCAGTGTGTTTCAGCCAACCAACCAATCACACTGCCTTTATAACACATCCTGGAGGCAGGAGCGAGTCTGATGATACGTAAGAGCCCAGCTTGAAGAGAACTGCATAACAGCAACCATCCTAGTGGTAAACAAGAAGGGCGAGGAACATATCCTTCTACAGCAACACCCCACAACAAATACATCCATCCACCAATAGGCTCTCATTTTTTTTTTTCTGACTAAAGGAACAGAAACTGGGATGTAAACAACACCAAGATGTCAGCAGCTAGACCGCATCAAGCGCATTCAGCCCCAAGAGAGCACACAGCCCGGTTACCAAAACAAAGTGACAGGACACCATGTCTGACTGAGGAACTCTTCACACTGCGTGCAGAAATTCCTGAAATGTGCCTCTCATTACTTCCACTCCCACACATGTACTCACCGTGAATGGCAGTCTAATGTTAGTCTCCTCACAAGGGCTTCCCAAATCTCTGCTTAGGTCACTGAAAAGAGTCCTCTTCTGTCATCTGTCAAAGGACTTCTGTCACACTGATCCTTCCTCCCCTGTCCTGCCTGTCTTTCTCCCTGAAACTGAGAGCAGCTGAAGACACAGAGAGAAGGAGACAGATCTGCAGTGGTAAAACTCTGTCAGTGTGCTAACGCCTGGATCTGCCTCCTTCAGCTCCTCTCCTCCCTCCTCTCACCGCTTCTCTCCAAGGTCAGTGGGTAGAGACGCCGATATGACTCCTCCCTTACCCTCTCACAGGCTGGACACCCAGGCAGTAATTACCATCATCATCCGGATTAACTCCTGGGTGTGCTCTTGTTGTTCCACCATGAGCTGAGCTGGACAACATGCAGACAGCATTATGTCTTGGGAAGATGGGTGGGGTAAGTACTGTAGATCCCAAAGAGAGGGGTAAGAAGCAACGGGGTGACACAGGAATTTATAAAACTGTGCCAGAAAACAAGAGAACAAAGAATAACACATCATGCCCTGATAAATACAAGGATGTTCAATGTATTACCTATTGATGTATTTAATCACAAACACATGCACAGTGTTAATAAATTAATAATAATATAATTGAAAGCCAAATAAAAAAGTAAAATTCAATTCGAATCATTAATTGTTAATACATTTCAAGCTTTTTTAGTTTTTTGGGGGGGATAATTAAGGCTCTAAGTTTTAAAACGAAACAAACAAAAATTTTCCTTTTACAGCAAATAAAAATGTTAAATACAATTTAAATCAATAAAAAAAAATTTTAAGCAGAAATGTTATTTTATATGAACAGAGATGACTTATCAGTTAGTCAGCAGATTATTTATTGACACCCTCCATAAGGACAACAAGCACAAAAAGTCCATGTTGAAGACTGTTTGCAGCCAAGCATTTGTATGGAAAGTTAGTCAGATGGAAAAAAATGCCAACCAAGATGTCTTGGAACACCAAATACTTTCCTCTTCCAACACACTTTCCTAATTTCATTTTTTTGTGGAATTTTGTACCCATACCTGTTATAATGACTGTGGTTTCACTGTACTTGACTGTGCAGGACTTGGCCTAAACCAACTCCATGGAGAATCTATGGGCTGTTTTAAGATTAGAAACACTACAGTCATCAAAGCAGATGAGCAACAGACTCATATTAACCTCTACCTCCACACCGAACTGCACTGACTCAGTAATCTATGCAATAAAAGGCCTGAGCAAGATGAGAATGTATGCAATATAGTTTATGGGTTTAATTATTTAAGAGCTGGACACATTGGCTTTTACAGATCTCTTTTATTTTGCTGCCATGCTCCGATCTGATATCTGGATCTGATATCTGCTCTGATATTGACTAATCAGCTGGATCATACATCAGTGATTTGATATCAGGGAACCAATCCAGTGCACTTTACATGGTACTGTAGTTTATTTCCTTTTGCTGCTCATTGTTAAATAATATAAAGTGCCTTTACATCTGTGTTCATTTGTTACCTTTTTTTCTAACAAGGTTTATGTCAAGGCTAAACATGGAAAAATATATGGTTTATTCATTCAACAGTTGAATTGGTATCAGATATAAACTGATGCACTCAGCCCAATTATCGGTATCAGGAAAAAAAATGGATCGCTGCATCTAATTTAATAATACAATTTTCAGTGGGGGAGTTTAGATTTTTTTTTTTTAGCTAAATTTACAGAACTGAAAGCCTGAAACATAACACTGTGTGTAATGATTCCGTTTCTAGGGTTCCATGTTTAAACTGAATTACTACAAACCAAATATTTTGTATTTTTTGAATATATCATAATCTATTGAAATGCATTCAAACATATGATGCAGAGATCAAGTGGTTATTTTTTTTAATAGCCATTCAGGTTAATTTGACATCAGTCTGAATGATCTGAGATAAGAGCTGTCGATTTTTGAAGGTGATGTTGATTTTTTCTTCTATTTACATGACAGCACTAATCCCTTACACAAGCCTCAGTTAAAAACAAAAAAGTTAAAACATTTAGTAAGACAACAAACAAAACATTAACAGTGCATAGATGTGCTTTACATAATCTCAAGCCATGGCTGCTAAATGAACTAATAAATGGCTAAATTTATGCATTTATCGATCAATGTTGATGCAGGAAAAGACTATTTTTAATTCAATTCAATTCAGTTTATTTATATAGCACCAAATCACAACACATGTCATCTCAAGGCACTTCACAAGGACAATTC
>JAUZNJ010032540.1:1186-13626 GCA_034780135.1 Jordanella pulchra | reverse complement strand
GGGTGGGTTATAGAGAGTCTGACAGAATTAAGTGTTAATGAGTCTTATGGCAGAGGGGAAGAAACTGTTCTTATGGCATGTTCTTATGAGACATGGCATACATGTTTATCCAAATAGGTTAAATGATTAATAACTTTATTTGATAAAAAGTGAAACACATATAAGTATATTATTACATACAGAGAAATACTAGTTTTTATTTCTGTCAATGACCATACAGTCAACAACCATACAGTCAAAACTCAAAATACCCACTTATTTGTATTTATGTTGAACCTATAAAAATAATTTCTTATACAGAAATTATCACCTATTTCTTACTTGATTTATGCACCTTTGACATGAACATAACCAAGCTGCTGGGATTTATGAAGCACCTCAGCCTTTAGCTTAACAACCTTTTTGGTTCTTATCTCTGATTTTCCTAACAATATTCAAGAGGATAATCAGGGACATTTTTTTATTTTAATTTTTCCTTTGCTGTTGTTTTTTATGAAATAGGATTGGAGGCCAGAGCAAAACAGTTTGCCTTCATCACAATCCTTTCCAAGTTTTTATTATTCATTTTGTTTTGAATTATAAAGTACTTCTTATTTATACAATACAATGTATTTGTGTTTTTTTTTAAACTGGCCTAAAATAAACTATTGAATTAAAAGGTAAGCCAGATTTCCTTTCCAATCAAGAACAGTCATATCTTGGTCAATCAGGCATTCATTGTTACTGCTTGGAGTGTGGTTAAATACTAATTCATGCTGGAAACTGAATCTAACAACTTCTTAAAGCTTTTCAGCCGAGGAAGCATAAAATGCTTATAAATTTCCTGTTTGCCAGCTGCACTAACTTTGAACTTGGAAAAAAACCTAGTGATCCAGCAGCAGCAGATAACACTGTTTCCTAAATCACTATTTGTGCTTCTCCACAGTTCCTTCAGATTCTGGAATCATCATTTCAAAATTAAATGTAAGCTTTGCTCTCATTTAAAAACAGAGGATTTGGGAATTCTAAGGAACAGCCAAGTCCTCCTTAATATAGCTGAGACCTTTCTGTCATTGTCCCTGGTTATTTATGGCAGCCTATGTACATTAAACAAATGATTTAATGACTCATAAATCCCCCAAAACTCTTGACTGAGGTCAGTTTAACAAAAGAAAAAGCAAGAGGGGTGATGCAGACACAGCAACCTTGTGCTTAACAAATAGAGAATATGAAGAAAATAACTTAGACTTCTTCAAAACCTGAGCATCAGTCCCTCAGCGTTACCAACAGATACACTTAAAAGCTGTGAAATGAGAGTTAAAAGCTGAGCCTTTTTCTGTAGGTTTTCCTTTCCACTCTTTCTACATACTCATCTGGTTTAGAGGATGCTGCAAAGTCAATCACCCACTGAAAGCAACTGGGTTTCCCTACATAGATTACTTCTATCATTTGATTGAACTGTCTATAAAGAGCCTTTGGATGACGTGCTGCAAATGGTGCTACATAAACTGAATCGAAACCCTTGAAGTTCAGATCTCTGATGACCAGTAGGATTATTAAACAGGCCCACTAGAGATTTTCGTTCCAAACAATACTGGAACAAACATCCCTGCATTCTGAGCTGTGGAGGGAGTGGGTGAATGTAGTGCAATATGGCAGACAAAACGGACCAGCAGAGAATAGTGAGGCAGACAGATGAGGTTACTGAAGGTTCTTTTTCTCTCACCATGATCTGTTTTGGAGCACTTTTAGGAACAGGCTGCTGAACATGTTTTACTCCTTAAACTTGACTTGGAAAACACAAAGCGTTCATTCAATCGAAGTGCTATGAACAAAGTAGAAACCGGAATACTGTTTGTAAAGAGAACTACAAGGGGCATAGTTTCTAAAACTCATAGGACCATTGGATTATCAGCATAATAAATGATCTATTTGAAGAAAAAAGTCCAGCTTTTATTGTTGAGTGTAATGAAAACAAAGCTGCTGATTCTCCGGATTGAGCAAAGTTCTTTTCAACCCGACAGCATGCTCTCCTTATAGTTTGATTGGTTTCGTAATCTTTGACATAATGCCTGAACAGTTTTTCCAAAGAAATAATTTAATTCTGCATTACACAATTAATGGTTAAAATGCCACACTGTATCAAAACAGAAATAATACATCTAAATACATTACACAGACACCTAACTTAAACTCGGTTTTAAATGGAAGATGGTAGAAATACTGTCTGTTGCATTTCAGTTGCATACTTTTTCTTATTCACACAATGCAAATAAAAGCAGAATATAAAATCTATGAAATGTATTTGGCACATTTTTTCAATCTTCACTGTATAATTTGGCAAAACACAGTAAAATGCTAAAATATAGGTGCACCTCAATATATTAGAATATAATTGAAAAGCTTATTTATTTTAGTAATTCAATCATAAGGTTAAATTTATACATCTTATGGATTTCTATCGAAATATTTAATTTAAGTGCTCGATTCTGTTTATTAAGATACTGGTTGGAAACTGATGATAATCCCCTCAACTATTACATGAGAGCATTAAAATGGTTTTTAATATATGAATTTATTAAACGACTGTGTGATGACTTGACAATTGCAAAGCCAAGATTCCCTAAGTCCCCATCCCCAAATATTGTCTAAAGAAAGTGGCTGCTCACAGTGTCCAAGGATATAAAAAAATAAAATAAAGGAAAACTGAGTGGAAAGCAAAAGTTCTTGATAAATGTGTAAAAACAACAGAGACAAGTTTCCCTGTCAGTGATTATTTTTGGAGCGTGTCTTTTGTTGGCGTTAGTCCACTGTTTTTAATAAGCTCCAAAGGCAGCACAGCCACATTAAAAAAAAAACAAGTTAGCAAATGACTTTTACTTTTTGAATTGAATTACTGAAATAATTTCCTTTTTGATGATATCCTAACCCAAAGAGATGCAACCGTAACTCTGATTTTATTCTGAGATCATGCAAGTTATGAACACACACGAGATAATTTGGAAGTTTTTTTTTTAAGTTTTGGATTCACAACCATTTAATTAACAAAAATCCCAAATATATCACTGCGTAATGCCGATTACCTTCTTCCTCTAAGTAATCAGTGTGTCAGGATGTTGTTTTTAAGCAGTCGATTCTTATTTTTGATATCTCCCAGTATGGTGGTGTCAGATTTTGCATACTCCTAAGCCATGGGTCTCCAGTTTCTCATGACCTATTGTCTTACAACTAGTAGCTGCAAAACTTAAAATGCAGAGGAGGTAATTTAACCATTTGATTTGAGAGTCCTGGAGCAAGGATGTATCTAAAAGCTGCAGGACGAGACTTAGGTTTGAAGTCTGAAGACGAAAATAAAAAGCCTGTAAAAATGCTCAAAATGCAATAATCAACATCATGCAGCCTTTATGACATGCATGTTTTATAATCTCTGTAAACGTTTTGAGTTAGTGGAAGTCTCATCCCCATAATCTCAAGTGAATTTTGTAAACAAACTGCTCCTCAAACATACAACAAAACACCAGAACGAATTTTGTGCAACATGTCGTACAGTACAACAATATTTCCAGAAGTTACAGGAGGTGATCCGATTCTTTTGGTCCCTACTCCTCTGCTCTTATTCCTGGTAACCTGCCCCAATGAAATGCTTAACTGTGGCATACAGTCCTCATCGAGAGTCCTTTCAGAAGATGAGACAGAGGCTACTGGACTCAGTCATCTTCTTCTTCTTCTTCCTCTGGAACATCTAGAAGGGGGCTGTGTTTCAGGCAGTTCTGGAGGTAATTCACAACAGTCCGCTGGAAGTGTCTGACGCTGCGGGGCTCTCTAAGGACGTGGCCCTCATCTGGGTACAGCTGCAGGGAGTAGTTGGCCTCCACCTTCACCAGGCGGCTCAGGAGCTCAGCACTGTGCTGGAAGTGGACCCTCGCTTTGGGTGGAGAGACACAAAATAAGAATTAGTTATGAGATTATGGCTAGAATTGATCACGCAAGCTCATAAATATTCACCATCTGCGGTTCCATGTAGAATAAGAAAGTTCTCTTCTTTTAGTTTGTTGGCTTCTTCAAGGACAGAGGCAGTCTGAGAAAACACAGCATGATTTTAGGGATGTTTAACCCAGCTGGTGTTCAGCAAATTCCATCTATAAAAATCTTTGTTTCCTGCTCATGTTTAAATATTGCAAACATGGTAAATAATCTTTACAGTGTTCTTTGTTATAACTGCTGTATTTTTATGCAGCAGAGGGTTGTTGCTATGAAAAGGTTGTGTTTGAATCTGTGTAGGTGGCCTAGTGGAGTCAATCTAACATTCACAAGATTTCTTACATCTAAAATTTCCTTGAAGAATATTTCAACAAATGCAGCTTGTATATATTTTTTGAAGTAAATATGGTGCATTTATTAGATCCAAAATGTTTACGGAGAGAAAAAGTATTTACATTTTAAAGAATCTAATTCAACAGGTATGTTGGTAACAAACAGTGAAATTGGATTAACTCTGTTAAACAATCTATCTTTGATGATATTAAGATGCTTTTCTCACCTGGATGTTCTGTTATGTTGTCTTAGGCTTGGTTGGATTATTTGAATTTAAATAATTATTCTTATAGCCATTTTGGAATAGTAATTAAAAAAAAAAAGTTAAAATCTTCCTTCTCATGTATAAAGTCCTTAGCAACCAAGCTCCATCTTATATCAGAGATCTGATTTTTCCTTATGCTACTAACAGAACACCACCTTGTTTCTTGTTGATGGTGTGTTTTGATATCGTATTAGTAGAGCACATAGCATATTTTCAGTTCTGTTTAAGTTTTCTTTTCATTATCTACGTAACTACTGGAGGTAAATGATTGTGCTGAATTTAAAGGATCACAGATTTTTACATTTTTTATTTGCAGACTTCTGCTTTTTTTCTTTCAGTGATGACGTTTCCATCGTTGGCAAGCTACATAAAATTCCAATAAAAAAGAAAACTTATTAAAAGTTTAAGGGGTGTGAATAAGTGCAAGGTACAAGATAAATTACTTAAGGACCTTACCAAGTAAGCATGCTCCTCCTTCCCCGGAAGCCCAAGATACCTTTCAGAAAAAGCTGCACCTAAGAAACGGCAACAATTTAACTCCAACATATTTACTCCAAGCTCTCTTCCACTGACACAGCTTTCACGTTTTTGTTGAAAGAATATTTCAGCACTTGGATCTTAACTCACTATAAAGCTTAAAATCGGTTATTGGTGCGACGGCTGCAGCACATTGAAAGAGCTTGTCTGTTGCGGCCAACATTTTGAGAGTTAGATAACCTCCAAGTGCCTACGGTGAGAAACAGAAAAGAGATAATCAGTGCTGCAGCTTTACTAAAGTCAACATGAAGTCAGGTCTTCACATCTAATCAACTGCTGTAACCTTTCCATAGAGGGCTATCCTTCGATCATCGATGTAAGGCAGCTGCATCAGCAACCTGTGAAGCACAAAAGTCCTTTAGGTATCCACTGTGGTTAACACCACACTGCTGTAAAAAGTTACTAACTCGACAACTCCAAGATAGTCTTTGACTCTAAGCGAGGCAAGTTTCCGAGGATCCACGGCTACAGTCTTCTGCCCGCGTCCGACCCCGCTCCGGCCGTCCACCCAGGCTAAGGCCACATTATGAGCGCCGCAGAGGACCTGAGGCCAGCCGAGAGAAAACTCCTCCGTCACAGTCTGGCTACCAGGGACGCCATCCCTGAGGGCGTTCCAGAAAAACAGGATAAACATGAGTAGAAAAATTTAAGACTTAGTGTTCTTTAAAATATTTAATGAATCATAGGTTACAAAAACAAAGAAACCATTTTTTTTCCAGCTGTATTTTCAGCGACACTTACACAATAATGAGGAGTGGGAGCAGGTTGGCCTCATAGCCCTGAGGCAGAACTAGTTTCAGGTGCAGATCTATAGGAGGAAAGCACTGAATGTTCAAACAAGCCGTTGACCAGAGCTGCAGTGGTACAGAGGATATAGTGTAACACAGTGTAGACATGCTGGTCTTTGGTACCATGGTTGTCAGCTTGGACCGTCCTAAACAGACTCTCAGGGAGCCTCTTGTCCTCCAGAGCTTCAGCCAGGGGATTGTTATCCTCCAAGATGACATAACCTGCACAGGATACACCACAAGAAACATCCCCTGTTTGCATTTGTATGTCAAACACAGACACTGGCTGCACACAGAAAAGGAAAGGAAAAAATTCTTCACATAACGCTCCAGCTGGGAGTGACAACCAGATGGCGGTGTTCACAAATACATCAAACTGTTCCACAAACAGCGCCCTCTGTAGGCTGTTACAAGGAACTGCAGACTGCCTGAGTAATAGTGTATCACAGCTAATAAGAATGCTAAAGTTGACACTCACTGGAGGGGTCCTTGGTACTGTGAACCGTCACTTTAGGGATTCCTGGGCCTGAAGGAAAATGAAAGAAATGCTGTAAAAATGACATGGAAGAGTAAGACCATCCAATTCACCACATTACGGTGCGTTATAAAAAAAAATCCAACCCATGGCAAATTTTGACGATGTGTTATAGTATAATATACTGGAATACTACTTTATTTGTATTTTTTATAAACAGAAAAAGAGGATAAGAACAGATAAATGTTTTCCTTTAAACTGTATTGAAATCCAAATATAAGTAATGCAAGTAATTCAGGAGCCATGTCTCCAGCAGCTTTTTAAACCTTAAGCCTCAAATGTTTTCCCACACTTCATTATAAAACAACTAAAGCTCAGTCAGAATGAACCGAAAATTGTCTCTAAATAAGATTTAGGTCTGGATTTCCATCATAGTCAGTCTAACACATAAATGTGTCTTGCTTTAAATCATCTATTGCAGCTCTAACTGTATGTATGTAGGTGTTGTCCTGCTGCAAGGAGAAATGCCAGCTCTTTCTAAAGTCTTATGCAGTCTATACAACGTTTACTTCTGGGATTCTCAAGTATTTAGCTGCATCCATCCTCCTTCAACTCTGGAATTCATGATTATAACTGTCCTGTCAACAGATTCTCCCACTTAAGGTGTGGATCTCTGCAGCTAAATCCAATAGCCTCTTGGCTGTTGGATATTGTTTCATAACCCAACCTTGCTTTATATGTCTTTCTTGCCTGTCTGCTGTGTTTCTTCACCTTTGTGATGCTGTTTGTTTACTAATCTTTTCTAACAAACCAGAAAAGCCTTTTGGAGTTAAACTGAGATTAAAATCAAACAGCTGTAATCTATTTATCAATGGAAATGTCTGAAGTCGGCTGATTGAAATAGATTTTATAAAGCAGCATTAAAGTAAAATGGGGTGGATACAAATCCATGTAATACTGATTGTAATGTAATAATGTTTTTTAAGAGGAAAAGGTTCACAATAATCCTGTTCTTGGCATCTATCTGTCATATAAAGTCCCCAAAATTACATTAGATGTTGTGGCTATAATGGGAGAAGAACAGGGCAAAATATGAAAAGGTTCAAGGAGTGTGAATATTATTTTGAGACAGTTTTTCTGTGTGACTCACCTAAGCAATACAGGATGAAGTGAGTTTGATTGGGGCTGAAAACAACTTTGAAGAAATGACATCCATCAATCAGGTCACATGAGATGCAACGACGCTGAAACACTCCGTTCAGGTCCACACTTAGGGTAGAGTAAGCGGAAATAAAAAGTTAAAGTCAGGTTTTAGAGGAACAGTTAGAGATGTTTTGTTTTCTCCCTGAGATGAGCAGATTAGTTTTTACAATCTAAGAGAAATTGTTCAGAGAAAATAGCTGTTTAATACCTACAAAAGGTTCTGTCATAAAATATCCAAAATGTCTGCATCTTACAATGAGCCAAAAAAAAAACCCCAACCCAAAATGATTATTGGCTTTGTTTCAACACCTAAATCTATAACAGTTTTTTTTATATCTAACATATATGGGTAGTAAAGAAATCCCGAGCAATTTGATGGCAACACCTGCTTTCAGGTGTTTGGGATTCCTTAGAAAAAGTCTTTTATGTGGTGCGGAGGATCTTTGCTCTACTTTTTCTTTTTGCAGAATTGTCCTTTTTCAGATAAAAGTTTGGACTTTAACTAGGCCACATTTTAAAACATTTTTTCTTTTTTTTTAGCACTTCAGAGTTAGATTTACTTCTATGCTTTCAGACCAATGACATGTTGCACAACAAAAGTCACATGCTAACAGCAAACACTCTCCTTCAGAACTTCCTGGTGGAAAGCAGAACTCATAACTTTCAACTTTCATGGCGGTAAATCATTCAGTTCCTCGAGCAGGAAAACAGCCTCAGACCATCAACCTTTTACCACAATTTTATTTTTATTTTTGCTGGATGTAACAGGATGAAAAACTGTTACAAACCTCCACATTTGTCTCACTAGTATAGAGAATATTTTTCAAGAAAATCTAGATTATTATTTTTTATTTTTCTACATGAGTTATTCATTAATTTTGATTTTTTTTTTTAGATGAGCCACTTTTTTAATGTTAACGGCTGTTTTCTATGTTTTCTCCATTTTTGAATAATGGCTCTTAGGCGTCTTCTCTCTCTGGTTTGTGAGTCCCAAAATCTTTTTGGACTCAAAGATGGTAAATAATTGTCTAATAAGTTGTTTCTATAGGGAGTTTCAATAGTTTTTCCCTGACATATCTGACATTTTCATTTGGAAACTAATTCCAGTAATTTCTCAGGTTATCTTTGTCTGATAATCTGAAAAAAATAAATGTGGGAAAAAAGATAAAAGAAAAAAGCTGTAAAGGCATGAATAATTTACACAACCATTTGAGGACCTGATCCTCAAAGAAATCTATAGACATGGTGGGGTTTACACACAACAAGGAACGAATGTGATATTAAGCCAGAAAACACTTAAACGTATTATTTTATAGTGAACAGGAAAATGAAACTGAGTGTTTCTGAATGCTTGATATTTAAAAAAAACATTTCTGTACATATATAAATGGTGTAGATACCCATTTGTAATGTACAAATTATTCTTTGTGTCTTTATTTTCTGTATCCCAAAGTCAACTCCCTGTTTGTTTACTTAATGATGGCCGATAAAGCTTCTAATTCTAATGTTTAAATTTAATAACATCCCTCATTTTTATCTTCTTTTAAAGGAAGGATGAAGAAGAAGATTTACAAGTTGTTGTTTTTTTAAGGCGTAAAACTAAACCACATCTACAGTAAACACAGTCTGTCTCCAGATGTTTGATTGTTTCACCATAGAATAATTCATTATTCATTATTCATTATTATTCAGAGGAGGTGGTGTACCTGTAAAGGTGTCTGCTCTCTCTTGATTCTTCAGTGCTCAGGAAGAAGCTGAAGAGGAAACATAGAATTATTATAAGCAGACCAAACATCCTCTTTTCTTACAGACTTTTTGGTAAATGTTATTCCTTAGATTTATTTATCTAAGCTGAGTGGATCACCCTGATCATTTAGAAACGACTCAAACAGAATCTCATTTCGTCAAACAAATTGATTTTATTTTAGGTTTTCCTTTCAGAACCTTTTTCAGTTAGGTTTAGCCATGTTTGAAAAGTAACTTTTCAGAAATAAACAGCTAATGGAAACAAAATTCTTATTTAACTTTAAAACGCACTACTTTGAGAAACTTAAGTCAGTCTGGTTAAGAAATTGAACTAGATAAAACTGAAATTTGATAAATAAAATTGAAGCTAAATATTTAGATATATTTTCATTCAGAACATAATTTAAAATCAGTTCTAACAACCCATTTTGAGATATAGTTTAGTGAGTTCCAATTGATGATGTTGACCATCTCCATACCAACAACAAATTAATATCATTTATTAAACTGTTAGCTCAGTGTACAGAGCCCTGCAAAAATATTTATACCCGATTTTCACTTTTTGTTATTTTACAACCACTTATTTCAATATGTTTTATTGGGAACTTTAAAACAGATCAACAGAGAAAGAAAGAGAACGATGCAAGATAGTCATCTGGAAGGATGGTTTACAGTTTTTCTTTATCTCTTTTTTTTACAAACAGATCTTTTTAAAAGCCTGGAGTTGGCAACATTTAGTCATGCATTCCCCACACCTGGCTTTTATGAAAGCTGAAAGCACGACATTAAGGATCCTGTATGTATTTGGCGATAAGCAATGAGGGGCGCACAGCAATCAATTGGAAGAAGATGCTCTGGTCAGATGAGACCAAACATTTAACTTTAGCCTGCATGGAAAATGCTATGAGTGGCTGCAAAGATACATTGCAAATAACAATACAAACATCAAGAGAATTATGTAATATCTTGGTGGCAGCATCATGCTGAAGGGGTGGGGGTGTTCTTCAGCAGCAATGGTGAAGACACTGAGATGTGAGTGAAAGACAGATGTGAGAAAACAGGTGGAGGCTGGAAAAGTTTTTAAGATTTTAGCAGAATCTTAATTTCAACCAGGATAAAATATTGTCAACATACAGCGATAATGCTCTCCATCTGATCTGACTGAGGTTTCAGTCTCTGGATGAGCAGAACTGGTTGAACAGCCCTTGAAATACCTTTGACTGTCATTTAGAGAGAGGTGGGGTTGAAAGAACAAATAAAGGCCCCCCTTTTGGAAAGCAAGTGTTAAATTTCCCATCCTTTCAAATTTGTGCACGACTTTGTGTTAATCTTTCAAAAGAAAATGCCTATAAGATATTGGAGGCGATGGCAGCAAAATAACAAAAGGTGGACAAGTTTAAATAATAGGAATACTTTCGCAAGGCTTTGTAAAGATATGAGAAAATTAAAGCAGCAAAACTCATCATTTGGGTCACAAATTAAACTTTTGCCTACAAACTTTCAGCTGTCCAAACTTCATTCTTCATTCTGAGCCTAAATTATTCACCATCACAATCTATCAGTACTCATTTCTATACTTCAGCCTGCTAATAAATTCTGCCGTGCACCACAGTGTTTTCCTTAAGAGACCATGCAGTGGTGCAGGCTGCCCACTTCAGGGTGAGTCTATGAAGAGAAATTAGTCCTTTAGAGGGAACAAGCAGTGACAGCCTGAGAGCTGTGCTGCTCACCAGAGCTGTCTACACTAACGGTGGGCCTTTCTCTGCTCAGACCGCAGGGGAATCAAGCCTCTAGCAGAATAAAAGCTGGTTTAGGGAATAATCTGCTCGTCTAATGTAATCCTCCAGTAATCTTCTGTCCTCTTTTCTGTCAGTGCTTTTACTACTTCAGTCTGAGTCAAAGGGAGTTACTTTAGACTGCAGGCTCAGATCAATAATACATGGCTTATTTTGTCATTTCTAGCAACAACCGCAATGAATTAATCACAAAACACAAAGTTCAGCTAAATCTGGATATTTCCACTCTAGCAGTTGAGGCGTTTGGATTATAATCTCTATTTACAGAGAGATGCAATAACTTCAGCGACTGTGACTTATGTGTTCGGTGAAGAGATTTTCCACACGGTGTGGATCCCACATACATTCTTCCAGCCTCCTCGTCTAAGGCGCAGAGCAGGGTGACGTCCCAGCTCCCCGATGTCAGGAAGCGAGGGGGGACAGAGGGGATGGCGGGCTGCATGACACAGAGAGAGACGGTGAGCAAAGCAGAAACGTTCTCATACACACAATAAAAATAGGTTCTGTCAGAGAGCGGCAGGAGGAGAGGCAGGTCGGAAATGTGAAATTCAATCAAAAGACCGCTGCCTCCTGTAGAGAGTTCACATAAAAGTGTCCTGTAAGATATTTTTATTACGATGGCAGTGAAGAAAAACCCTGGATGTGGGTCTTTATAGAAAAAGCCCATTAGAAAGAACCTTACTGACAAAAAAAAAAGAAAAACAGCTAATATTTAGTTATTACTTTGGTTTGTTAAAAAGAAACTTTAACATTTTATTTCAAGTAACTTAGGAATATTTCACACAAGAACATAAAAATCAGACAGAATAGTTTGTGTCATGTTTCAGGGTTATACTGTATGTGTGGGAAACAAGAGACAATTTCATAGCTTTTCTGCAAAACAAGGATAGCAGCTAGCAGGTCCCTGCTTGGCCACCCCTATAAAAATTGTCTGGCTGTAGTTCTCAAGCTGTCGCTCTCTTAGATAGGATTCACAAAGAATCCTAAGACTATAAGTAGCTCTTGGTGATGGAAATTTAGGAAAAATCTTAGAATTTCCTGAATTCTTCAAGTTTGAAGAATTTTACCTCAGTGAGATCAAATTTATTCACAAAATACATAAAACCTTACAATAGCCCCTAATGTGGAAAAATGTCAGGATTAGTGAAACTAAATCTTGGTTTATACTTGAAGTGTCCACTAGGTCTGTGTGGCCAATTTATGTAATTTTGGGCTTCTAAAGCAGACAGAACTTCTGCTCCACTCACCCAGTAAAATTTGTAACCACACAGAAAGATCTGTGCAGAAAAACACAAGGGGTGACCAACAGCTCCCTTCCAGTGGGAGCTGTTGGTGCC
>JAUZNJ010032539.1:0-13626 GCA_034780135.1 Jordanella pulchra | reverse complement strand
TACACCTTTTGAATGCAATTACTGAAATAAATCTACTTTTTCATGGTATTCTAATTTTATGACCAGCACCTGTAGCTGTTAAAATACTGCTCAGACTTCTTACTCTTTTTCATATATTTTATAAAAAAGAAATTGGGATTCATGCTTTTAAGAAACAGAGCTTTACAATAGTCCGCCTCTTAGGAAGCAAAGTATGAAGAAATTGGGAATGACTCTAGACTTTTGCACTGCCTTTATAACCCTGAGAAACTAAAGCTGATTTCAACAGTGGACACAATAACCGTGTCACCCAGACTTTCCATAAAACCCCCCACTGATGGTCCAGAACACGTCTGGTCTTTAATCAACCTCTCTCTTCATCTTACGTCACCACTCTATCACTATGCTTATTAAGGGATTTTTAGCCAACATTGTCTATAATATGCTCAACAGAATCCAGACTATGTATTTATTTATGTTGTGTGTGGTAAAATCACCTACTGAGCACTAGTCTACTAAAAGAGGATGTCCCTTTCTGTCTTAAAGAACCAACTTTCAGATGGGATCTCTAACTGTAGCATCTCTACTCTATTTCCTCCCTGCAAAACCAAATCTCTCTCATAGAATTTGAATAGCAGCCATTTGCAAAATACATAATCAAAATCTGACTTTTGTTATGTTATGGTTATATCAAGAAAACCAGTCTAACTATAGAACTATAGTCTAACCCACCTGGCATCACCACCTTGTAGCAGCCCTGGCAGCGGTTGCCGTCCTCCCTGGCGCCACACTTGCCACACATAATCTTACCATCATCTCGGGCGCTGAAAGGCTCATTTGCCAGCGGCTTGTAGCATTTGGCACAGCGGAAACAGTCCTCATGCCAATAGCGGTTCTTATGGTGTAGCTCCTAAAACCAAAGAGGAAGAGGTGAGTAAATAGAGAGAACCTCCTGCAGATCTCATCAAAGTTTGACAGGTCAGGTGTTCAGACATGGACTTCGAGCCACATGTAATGCTATATGTACACCTTGTTTTTAAACTTTTAGACCTACTTTTTATGACTTTTGTTTTAGAATGGCTTCCTTCTTGTCACACTTGCATAAAACTTGTAATTTGTGGAGTGCTCAACAGCGAATTGTTTTCTCAATAGATTCTCCAACCTGAGCAGCAGATCTGTGCAGCTCCTCACCCGTTACCACTGACCTCTGCACCAGCATGTTTTAGGAAATTTGCAATGCAACACTCTCTTCTGAATTATTATTTTAGAAATATTGGAGTACAGGGTCAGAGGGTTTTTTGTTTTTTTTGTGTGTTTGTTTTTTTTTTTTGTTTTGTTTTATTGGGACATAAAACAAAAACAGGGTTTATTGTTTGAAATGCTAATGTTAATGTAAAGAGCCACTTGCATCCATGGACACCTAAGACTGAGCAGATAAAAATGTGAGACTGTCAGAATTTGACAGAAGCTAAAAGTGGAACAATTTAATTTTCTATTATCAAAAGAAAACTATACATAAAAACAAAGAAAAATCTGTTATGGTTCATATCAAAATAAGACATTTATTTATTTTGATGTATTTAGAACAGGGACAATAAGAGGAGTCTGAAACATTTCCCAATGGGCATTGGCCTCTGTTGGCCCCTCTCTAGAATAGCCCATGTATAGGGGGACTGAATAAATTATAAAATGATCAATAACAATAATTTTAGAGATTCTTCTAATCCATTATTTATTAACTATAAAATATCAAAACTTAACCACAACCTTGATGGAACAAGTGGGAGAAAATAGATGGATGGATGGATGGATATCAAAACTTTATGATTTAGTTGATTTGAAAGTGTTACAAATAATGTAGGAAGTTATCAAAAATATTTTAACAGTAAACATTCAAAATATGTTTGAAAAAAGAGTAAGTAGTTATAAATTGAAAGGAACAGAGGTTTTTAAATAACCAAGATACAGAGTATCTCGGTTTACAATTATGGGACAATCTCAACAAAAAAATGAAAGAATTAAGGTCTCTTAAAATATTTACAAAATGGATTAAACCATGTGTTTTGAGTAACAATGAAACTCTGTAATAATTTAATGGTTTGTGACGAGGATGAAAATGAAATCTATCCCCATTTAAGTCCAATCAACTTACTGCATCTGGGTTGAATTATGATAAAACAAGCAACTTATTATTGTTTGTAAAAAGGGGCATAAAATCAATAAAGGTAAGTTTCTCTGCTCTATTTCATTCAAAGTGTGCTGCAATGTATTACCGTCTGATTTTTTTTTAAAATCATAAATGAAGGAAATAAAAATAGTTTAAAAAATCAAAATGTTCGCCAAATGTTATGAAAAATGCTTTCATAAAAAAAAAAAAGAAAAAGATAGCAATTTAATTCATTACACATCCTAATTATGTTCTACTTTATCTGATCAGGTAAAATCCTATAAAACACATTCAAGTCCAATTCAGGTTAACATGTTTAAAATTGGTTGGAATATATCAACCAAAAATATTTCTTTAATCCTCTCTTTTTGTGTTTTAGTTACTTTTTCTTGTTATTTTACCTTTGAATCAGCTCCAATCGGGCGCCGGCACTCTGCACAGGTGTTGGCACAGAGCTTGTCAAAGCACTTGGTACACACATGCTTCTCATCCTTCTTTACATACTTCTTCCCGTGCAGGTTGTCCCGGCAGTAGTAGCAGTCAAAGCGATCCGTCATGGTGGAGGTGAGGTAACTCCTGGGACCTGAGTGATGAAAGAAAAAAGTCTAGTTTATGTGTTGAATCACCAGATGAGGGCAGAGTTTCCCTGATAATAAAAGCAGATTAAAGCTAAAGTCCCATTTAGGAAATAAAAATGCTGGATTTTGCCCTTGAGTCCATATGTAATGGAAAAAAAGTTAAACAAGATGAAAATAAAATTGAGAAATTAAAAACTTAAATGGCAATATAACCCAAACTTAATATGGTGCCTGCTTTGTAAAAAGTGCTTCCTCCAGTTTTTGTATACTTACAACAAATTATTTTAAGGATTCTGTATAGTAGACAATCAGGACTTTAACTAGGCCACTCTAAAGTTGAAACATGTTTTGATCTAAACCATATTATTGCAGCTCCTGCTGTGGCTTTTGCCATCTAGAAGGTGAACCATCATTGTAGGTTTTAGTCGTGTGGAGCCTGATTTTGCAGCTGGATTTCCTTGTTTTGAGCTCTATCCATCTCCTCGACGTACCCCTGCAGTATAATGCAGCCACTTCCAGGTTTGACTGTGGGAATGGTAAAAGTTGGGATTTTATGTGATAAAGCAACACAGAATGGAGCATCTTGTTAGGAAAAGAGAAAGATAGTTATTTCACAAATAAAAATTGCAAGTTATATTGCAATTAAAAGATTTTTGCACCGTCTTTTTGGGCGCTTTGCATAAAGGTTTGAAATCTGTTTTCCTACTCCTGAAAAAACAAACAAACAAAAACTCAAGCTCAGTCTGACTGAATGAAGATCAAATGTAAAAAGAAAGCCAGGCTCTGCTTCTTTGAAAAAGCTTTTGTTCATTATTTAGCTCCAGAAATCTTTACCTTTGACCTGCTTCCGTGTCCAAGCTGGCCTGGGGGTCAAAATTTTATAAATTTAAAGTATTAAAAAAAAAAAAAAGAATGATTCTAATGTTTTACAATCTATCCCATCTATCTGCAATTTTTTTTTGACTCCTTTCTCACAAATTTAAGTTATCAGATGTCTTTACCATAAAGCAAAATGAGAAATACAGCCTAAATGAAGAGCAAATGTTTCTCCACCTTCTGCCACAAAGACAATGTTAGATCCGGTCAGAACACCGACTCTTTTATATGCCAACATACCAACCCGATGAGAGAAGTGTGAGTGAGGTAACACAGATGGCCACTGGCTCTAGTTTTATCAGACTTCCCCTGCAAAGTTTCCCTCGTATCTTAAGAGGCTCATTCTTCCCAAACCTCATCTGAACTCTGCATCTTTAAACTCTTCAGCTGCTTGTGTAAACAACTCAGCTTAGCCCGCATTCATCAGCATTTTGAATTTTCATCAGAGATCCCACAGAAGCTGAGGTTCAATGTAAGCGGATATCTATCTACATCGCCCCTTCCATCAGCTGATTATTACCTGCACAGCAGCACTGTTGTTTTGATCTGATCTGTAACAACAGGAACTAAGCAGGAAACAATGGATGGAATGACATTTTGTCCTGGTAACCATGGGAACGGAGCAAATATTTACGATGCTATTTAAGTGGGATGTGTTAAACAGCCATGAGTTAGCTCGATGAGCCTCCCACAGTGCGGTATGTCCCCCTGTTGTGTGCGGACGGATGGATGAGAGAAGTTCTGGTGCCGGGCAGCAATGTGCAGCTGTGCTGCAGGGATAACAAACAGAGTTGGGACCCAGAAATAACACAACCTGTCTAACACAAGCTTCTGGTGAGCCGGGCTGCTCAGAATATCTATTTAAAGAACCTTGCAAAGAGGGGGGATCTTTGAAAGGCCACACAGTGATGCCTGTTGGGGATAAACAGCTATTGTTGGTCTTCACTTTAATCTTTGTTGCAAACAGTGTGGCAGCTGCCATCTGTCTGTATAATATATACGCACTGAGCCTCAGTGATGGAGGGAGGGGGTTATAAAAACTGTGGCCCCTTTAGAGAAAAGTCCTTTACAGTGGAAAAGGTCACCATGAGTCCAGTAAGAGGTGATCTGACCGACATCCTGATAATAATCTGTTTTTGCACAGAAAAAAAAAACTTTTGTAACAGTACGATAGTCAGATATTAACAGAACGGAAAATGGATCAAGGTTTCTTTACACTTTGATTTAAAATTCCTCTTACAGAAATCTGGAGGTATGGTGAGCATCTTTCATATCTACAGTAAGATAAGATGCATTTCAATCTTTTTGATGCCAAGATTTGACAATCCTTGACTGGGTTATCTTACATTAAATAGAAGCCATGGAATCCCATTCAAACCTTGAAGTTCTTCAAGCTCTTTCAGCTGATTCTGATTTCTAGAGGACTATCCAGACGGAGCCAATTTTCATACCTCAGTTTTTAATACATAAAAGGGAGGTAGTAGTTTTGAACTAAAGAAAAACTAAAGATCATCCCTATTTGCACATTAAAAAATATTTCCCCAGTAGGTGTTTTATCTAATGATTAAAAAAACTCCAATAAGTGCATTAAAGTTCATGCTATGGCCCTGATGGACCAAGAACATTACATCTTCGCTAGATCTTAGATTTTAAACCATATACTGCAGAGGAAAAGTCATTTTTTTTAAGTATCTAACTTGTTGATTATTAATTAGAATAGATCTATAGAAACTTGCTGATTGGGATATAATCAAAGATGTATTTTTAATAAAAATACCATAAAATCTTTCATGTTCTTGCTTGTCTTTCATCATGGATACATGAGTAAACTATTGTTGTTTTTCTGAAGTTGCAAGTTTGTATAAATGAAGATCAGGTTTTACAGGCACTGCAAAAAACAGCTATAAATATCATAAAATAAAATAAGAATAAAAAAACACATAAAATCTAGAAAATGTATGCATTTACAAAGACTGCTTTTTTTTCTATTATTTTTCATTGTTTGGGTATGATGACTATTTTTTTCATTCTTACCATAAGATAAGGTAGATATATTAATGACTGATTGACTTCTGCTTTTTATGGGAGCAGCAATATTTAAATAAAAAAAAAAAGTTAAACTCTTGTCACCACAATGCACCAAAACCAAAAGTCAGATCAATAATTTCATCAGTCAAGAATGAATCAGTGTCATAGCAATTTACGAACTCAATGAGAAAAGGCAAAAAAAGATGGATGAACTTGCAGATTTAAAAGTGGTTTTGTATTAGTATTAGTGAGGCTTGTGTTGCAGAAATTTTTCAAACTACATACTTACATAATGAGTAAAAACCTGTTTCAACATAATGCTAAGATGAAACATACTGCATTAGTGTACAGGATGCAACAATATATTCAGCAGCTGATTCATTTTGATCTCAGGAAGTTTTATGTTTTGACATTAAAACCTTTGACACAAATGATCTGTGTGGAGCATAGAAACGGAAATAGAATAAACACAACAGTAAGGTCTGAATCAGCTCCTACAAAAAGTTAGAGAATAGCTTTGCTGTCATACATAATATGATCTGATTACCATAAAAAATGAAAAAAATAGAGCTCTGACTTTCAGGGAAAACACATTGCTTCAAATTTCTCTTTGACATGTTTTGAAATACTCGTCTGCTTTAGAAAAACAAACATCTTTTGAGGCTCAGATAAGGAGAGCATACCAAAACAAACAAGATTCACATTTTTTAATATTGCAAACTCAATGGTACATTTAAAAAACTCAATAATCAGCTTTTTTTAAATTCATTTTTTTACCTGAATGTCTGTAGAAAGTCATGTTTGCTTGCAGTCAGGGCAGAAAAGAGATGAACAGAGTTGTAGCATCCACAGAGCGTCAGACCAAGAGACGATGAGCATCAGTGTATTATGGCGGCCTGTATATACCCCTCTGTGACCCAGACCACCACTGACCCCTCATCCAAATCCAACCTTCATCTCTCTTGTCCTTTTTAGGTTATGGATTATAGAATATAGCAGGGTAGCGGGAGGATAGATTAGGGGATATATTTTGGATTCCATTACAGTGACATCAGATATTATATAAAGAGAAATGTGGACTGAAGGTTTAGTCCGCTGTGGATAACAGATACTCTCGCTGCTCTGGGATGAGATGTTTTGTTGGACTGTTTAGAACATGAACAAATGTTAAATCATCTCCTATCATAAAGGATGAGTCACAGAAAGAGCAGGCTGACACTGAGCAGAGTGGACCAGTGAAGCAGGACTATGCAAGGTATTTCAGACTGAAAGTTTTACCTAATTTTCTTGGAATAGTTAAACTTCTTCAGATTGGATGGGAAACATCTATTAACAACCATTTTTTAAGCCCTGTTAAAGTTTATAGATTGGATTTAGGTCTTTTTTTTTCTTCTTTTTTTCCAGGATAAGTCATGGTATTATAGCGCTGGTGGTAGGTCTAAGGTTTACTTTTTGCTTTTGAGCTTTGCTGAGGAGCATCATCCCACAGCATCATGCTTCCCCCACCATTGTGGGGATAAAGAGGTCAGGATGGGAAGAGCTATATTTACACCAGACCAAAATCTTTTCCATGTCGACCTGTAAGTTTCATGTTGGTCTCATCAGACCTGAGGAATGTCTTACAAAAGCTGTATCTACCTTTAAATGAGGTTGCTAATGGCTTAAAGAAGTTGTTATAATGTTTACTTCTACTACTAACTACTACTACTAAATAGAAAGTAGTGGTTTTATTTAGTAGTTATTCTATTAACAGATCCTCCCACCAAAGCTCTGGATCTCAGCAGCTCTTCTTGAGGGTCCTTAAATTTCTCTGTTGCTCTTCTTGCCATGTCTTTACTGAACTTCACAGAAGAGCTGTAATTACAATAACATGTAAATACATACAAATTGGCTCTAATTAATAATTAGATGACTTCCTAAGAGATTTAAGAAGGACATCCCCACAGCATGATCCTGCCACCACCATGCTTTAAAAAAGTTTGAAAACCATGTATCATCTTCCTTCAACTTTAGTTATGCTTTTCTTTGCTCTGGTATTTTTCATAATGGTCTTAAAATACATTCATTCCGATTTTTGCAACAAGACAAACTGCAAAAAAATGTCTGAGTATTTTTAGAAAACTGTTACTATCGAGAGAAAAAACATAAAGTAAATTTAAAGTAATTTAAAGTATAAAATACACAAAGAAAGAAAAAACACTGGATGTCTGACTTGGCTTTCTAAAATGGCATCTACCAGTAATTACTGATTCGATTTGCTCCATTACCACAGGACAATACTTTACATTTGTCCCTCTTTTATGATCTGTCACCCAATTACTCTGAACCCACCAGAACCAATTAACATGCAGCTTGGCGCCACCAGGCCAGGCTAACAAATACCTCCTGAGGAGATCATTCCTCCAGCATCTTACACCCGAAAAGTTCTGCTGTTCAGTTTTCATTGCTTGCTAAATAGTGAAATGCTTTTGTTTGTCAAATTTTTCCTTTTTATAATTATAGTATCCCTCTGTTCATTTTTCCTCCTCTTTCAGCTCTCCATCTTCTTCAATTTGCATTTTTGTCCTGGTCTTGAAGTATGATAAGACATATCTTCTTTTAATGAGCTTCTAATTTTCTTTTTCCTAATTTAACTACAGATAATGTCTCACAAAAAAGCAAACAATCAATGCATAATGCAAAACGTTCCTCTGAAAATTTTTTACAGGGTTTTGTATTTATCTTAAATGTTTGGTTATCAGATTGGGGGAAAAAAAATGTGATTCCTTAAAACCAACTGCAGAAGTCATTATAGACAGGGAATAATAATTTGCTCATAAAGCTAATAGTGAGAGTACAAATATGCAATCATTTGAATTTATTTATTATAAAAACCCTTTCAAAACACATGTCTTCTATATGAACTTCACTTTACTGCTTTTCCAATAAAGTAAATTATTGTGTGCAAGTTATTTAAAGTGTTTAATGCTAAAAACCCAAACTTCATTGTCTTTTATTGGGATATAAGGTGATAAATCAACACAAAGTAGTTCATAATTGTGAACTGGTAGGACAATCTTTTTTTAAAGAAAAATCGGAAATGTGAGGTGCAAAACTGAATTCAGCTCTCTTTACTCTGATATCCCTAGAAAATCCCCCCATGCAACCTATTGCCTTTACTGGTCGACTGCATAGTAAATAGTCTACCTTTGAGTAATTTAATCTAACTGAATCATAAAAATGTCTCTGCTCCAAACGATGGCAGAATAAAAAAATGGCACTGCATATCAACATCAATGGACCAGTTAAATGGTGAAACATGGTGGTGGCAGCATCATGCTGTGGTGCTGGCCAGAGTTTGTGGATATTTTGATGTAGTTTAATAGAAGCAGTGCTGAAAAAATCGTGTTTGAGCAGCAGAGTTAAATAAAAAAGGAAATAAAAAGAATCTAAAAGTTGATTATAAGGGGAACCTTTGTTTTTGATTGTTTAGAATTAAAAAGAGTCTTGAATAAAATACACCAACTTATCATGTCTCCCATTTCTGGGTTTATAGCGAGAGATATGAGAAGAAATGCCAGAAAATATTCATTGCTTGTCTTCCTGTTCTGATTTAAGCTGTAATGTAAAGAAAAATGTTTCAGACTGAGAGAAAGAGAGGAATATTTGTTTAACTTCATGACGACTAAGTAACACTGTCAAGAGGAAGACTAGTTTCCATCTGCTGCCTTTAATATAGCAGCAATAATTTAGGCTAATAAAAACTAAAAACAAATCAAACTTTTTAATTAATCTAAAGCTAAATAAGTGAGGATAACATGTAACATTTTTGTATTTTTTAAATGTGAGACACAAAGAAAAACAGAAAAAAATATTTTTTGCCCTCTTTTCGGTACGGTATTTTTAGGAACACTTTATTTCTTGCTGAAGCTTAGATCTCATCATTAAGGCATAAATAGGAAAAAACCCACAAACTTTATCCATAAACCTCAGCAACAAAAGTCTTGTGTACATGGCAGCAAACCTGTTTCTCAAGATGACCTTTCGCCTTGAACTTTTATGTGACTCTGTCGCCCTGCAAATCTGGTTAGCAGGCAGATGAACTGAGCCAAATGATCTCCGTCAGGGGAAATGGTGACTCACCAGCACACCCAAAACACTCCACATGTTTCCTCACACAGAGAGCCGTGTTACAGCGCAGACATAAGGTCAGGATTTGGCTGCTACACCCAGACATACCGAGGTCGAAAATATGTTTGAACAAAAGGCCATGAGGGGAGCTCTATCAATACACAAACAACTTCCAACCAAAGGGGTTGGTGCTTGGAAACAATTCAGACATTTTCCGATAAGACCAATGTTCATTTGGACCTGGCTATGTTTCAGGAAAGACAGGAAAGAGGCAGTTCCTTTGGCTGATATTGAGAACTATACTTAAATTCATATGGAAATTAACAGCATGTTTAGTTGGTTTATGTCTCATGAGTTTTTTTTCTAGAAACTGAAGAAAAAGAAAAAAGTGTGAAAAATGATACAAAAGAACAAATTCAGAGGAAGCTGAACTTTTTTTTTCTTTTTCCATTAAGCCTGATCCAGGTGATCAGTGGCACATGTAGCTCTCCAGTCAAAAGAGTTTCCTAACGCATGAGATGTTAAGTTCATTTAAAAAATGGGTCTAATCCATTTATGTAGACAAAACAATCACACTAGCATGTGTATGAACCATGAACCATTGTGGAAGGGTCATCTCAGTACAGTCCCAAACAAACACTAAAGGATGTGATCCTTAAATGTGACCACTAGTAACACATTTTTTGAATGAACATCCTAAAGCCAGGTATGCATTAAAGAAACAAATTTTAAAAAAGGCCACTGCTCATTTTCATAGTGCAGACTTCGAGACATCTTCTTAGAATCAAGCATGTCTTTAAATGTCTGTGGGGTCTCTTTATTTTTTTACATGACCGTAGGACCATCCGATGGGATGGAATATTTTTCTAATTTCCTTATAATGATTGACAAATCTCAACTGAATTGGCTTTTAAGCATCATAGCCAATAAACGTTTACTGAAAGAAGTAAAGGCTTTCTACAGGTTTAGCATCAGAAGGTTATTCACTCTAACATCCGTTTCAATTCGTTTATGGGATCATCGTCCTTTTGAAACAGAACATTTTCTGACACAAACCATCAGGACATGAGAATGATAAGATGCAGAAGAATAATGAACGGTGGAAGATTGTCCACCATGACGTAGGTGTTTGAGAAACATGGTGGTGGCAGCATCCAGCTGAGGGTCAGTTAGAATATTAACTATAACCAAACATTAATTTAATTTTGCAATTCCTAATTTCTGACTCAGTACTTAACATTATATTATGTTGTGCTTGACCTAAATGTGTTTGTAACATTACTTCATATCAATATTTTAGATTTGTAAAATATTTGATCTGTTTATCTAAAAACCAAAACATGATTCTGATTCATTCATATTTTTTTCTGGCTCCTGTTTTCACTCTCACATTGCTCCATAAATCACCAAACATTCTTGCATAATGTAGAAAATGCACGCAGCCCTGTCTGTTTAAGGCAGTGCAGAACTGCTTAACATTCATCAACATGGACAGCACTGAGGCGCACCCTTTTTCTCTCTCTCTGCTCCATTTGCAATAATAAAAAAAGAGTGATGAGATTGTCTCTTCAACTTAAGCGTCCCTCTGCCTGAATAACTGCTGGTACTGAATTACCTCCGTCTGCCAGACATTCTGCTGCTGATGGAGACCTCCCAGTTAATGCCACACAGCAGATTTGTTGACCTCTGATCAAAAGCAGGAATCATTATCTCTAAGGTTCTGTTTGCTTTAGAAGCGGTTAATGAAATGACGTAAGAGCCACCGTTAAAAACTTGTTCCCCCTTCGCTAAAGTAGGGTTAATTCATTACTTAGTCACATAGAAAACGTTCTGCTTTTTAAGGGATGGTGAGGTCATACTGGGGGAGGCCTGGGCACAGTGGGCGAGCTAGAAAAGGAGCCTTAAGCTCCTGCTCACCAAGATGACATCATTTACTTGGTTTGGCAGCATCCCATACAAAAAAGGGAGAGGACATATGTCTTAAAGGCTTTGAGCCACATGTAGTAGGCTCATTAGTTTATTATACACACTACAACATATGTGTAGGACATTAATATGGGAACATACAGTCTTATGCACTTTGCAAATGATAAATGGCCTGTGGTTTATTAAGTCCAAGCACTTCACACTATATTCAGTCATTCACACAGAGCTAACCTACATTGAAGACTGACAGGTAAAGTGTTTGCTCAAGGATGGAAAGAGAGGGGTCAGACCAGCAAAGCACTGGTTACTGCAATAAAAATTCTGCATGTTTTGAGCCGATGCAGCCGTCACTGGTTTGAATCCCGACCTGATGACCTTTGGTGCATGTCTTTCCCTCTCTATATTCCTGTTTCCTGTCTGCCTACTTTCAAAAATAACACAAACATAAGACCACTAGAGCAAAATAAAAGTCATGATGAAGCTTTTTTCCTAAAATGGTGTATTTTGTTTATATCAAACATTTTTTTCTGTCTCAGTGTCCAATTAGTTTAGATTAAGAACATCATCCCATAAAATCCTACTCTTTATCTATTATAAAAACGATGTAAATAAGGGTTTCTTGCACAGTGGGACAATTAGTACTCTTCCCTTCCAGCGAGAAGATCCTGAATTTGAATCCCAAATCTGGGATCTTGCTGCATGTTCTCCCCATGTTTGACTCGGTCTTCTCACACAGTACCTTTGATGAGGATGTGCGACAGGAGAAAATATAATGTAATGGCATTACCAATATGTGAGAAGTAATCAGTTAGATTACTTTTTGAGTGAAAAACCAATGTGGTTTTTAACACCATTAAAATGTAACACTGTTACTCAGTGTTACTACAACATGGTCAGGACTGCATACATAACCAGAAAAGCCAGAATCAATATGACTGAGAAAAAAAATACTTTTACTCTTTACTACCCACTTAATTTTTTTTAAATATTTTATATCAAATCATCTTTTATAACCTAAAATACTATATTTTAATTGTCAAGCTGTTGTTCACTGAGATGTTTTCAATGTGCAGACAAAACCCTGGTTCTCTTAAGGGTTAGGAGCTCTTTTCAGTCTAAATGATTCATAGGTAAGTGTTAAGTAACCTTATGAGCATAGTAATAAAACAGTCCCCTAAATATGCATATTTAATGACATTAAAATGAGTTTTGAATAAAGCAACCAGAGTTAAAACAAAAAATACTTTCTGACAACCTACAGAGCAATTTATCAAGGCTACAGAAAAGGGGTTTGGAAGCACAGTGTCTGAAAAAAGATAACTCAGTTACTTTCCACCTCTGATGTGATTTTACAGCATTCTGTAGCTAATATTTCCTGTTTGAACTGAAGTATTTTAAGTCAAACCAGGAAATTTTTTTTTGGACAGAATGTGGTTGTCAAAACACTAAATAATTGGCAATTCATTACTACAACCCTGCAAACTTTTTTAATGAAGCTCAACTTACCAGTTTAATTACATTATATAATTTTGGGTTAAATGGCATAGTCACAAAGAGTGATACCTCCCAACTAAAACCAAAGCAGAAAATAATTAAAAACCCAATGAAATTGAAAACAAAGATCAATATCATATCATTCATTTCGTCACGCCAATTCCTGGTGAGTCAGTGATAAATTTTGAATTAACTGAAAGATTGGACAAAGTTTAATGAGTTTTAAAACTTTTACTCCTGCAAATAAATCACCAAACACCATAATCAAGTGCTAAGAATAAAAAATAGGGAGAGTCAAAGTATCTTAAAATCATAGAGACTTACTATTTATGGGTCTTTAACTAATTAAATCTGTTGTTTTGTAGCCTACTCCCTTGAAATAGTCAAGTGGCTCTGATAGATAGATAGATAGATAGATAGATAGATAGATAGATAGATAGATAGATAGATAGATAGATAGATAGATAG
>JAUZNJ010032538.1:0-13626 GCA_034780135.1 Jordanella pulchra | reverse complement strand
TTGGGGCTCCAGCCCAGGAGACCTACGGCGCGCTCTGCTGGGGAAAAGGTGGCAGCAAACTCCGGATCCCAACAGGAGCATCACAAACTCACCTCACAAACGATGTAAAAGAGGTAGGGATAAATATGTTTTACTTCCTCTTACCTATTCTGAGATATATTAACAAAGCCAGTATTTTTATATATGTATGAATGTTTGTAGATCTGTAATGTACAAAGATATATGAATTGTTATGTTAAGATGATGCAGACTTGCCACCAATATTTAAGAAGCATTCCACTTTTGTTCCATTTACAGAAACACTGTAAAACTTTTAGCCACTAGGGGCACTAGATCTGTAACTTCCAGGTTTAGTCATAAAATGAAATGTCTATTTTAGTATTTTGGAATATGAAAGCACACCACTTTGGACCACAAGTCATGGAGTTACTTTGTAACGTAAGGCAACATTCACCTTTCTAGATTAAATCCTACATCAGAGAATCAAAACTATGTCTGGTCAGGTGTTACATCTGTCTTTTTTAAAATTCCTGTGAGAATGATTCCTGTTTGAAGGTACACACATTTGGACTGGCTAATCTGTTTCAGTTGCATCAGGAAGTTTAACTCAGTTGATTCCAGAGTTTTTTAAATGCTTTGGTACTTTGAATCAATTTGTTTGGTAGGTCTCACTCAGTCTCCACCTATAAAGAAATTCCTGAAAAAACAGCTCAGAAATATACAAATTTGACCTCTTTCCAAACTCTTTAAGATAAACTTTGGTTCTGAAACATAAAATTCATGCCCAACTGTGATATAATTTTATGATCTTATTGATTTTCAACAATTTTCTTGCTTTTAAGCAAGTTGAGCGTGTGTTAATAGAGCAACATTTTTCAATAAATAATATTTATTGATTATTCAATAAATAATAATAAATAACAGACAAAATAGAAGTTAATTGCAAAAGCATAGAATGATTCCCAATATTACTTTTTTTCTAACATTTTCTTCATGTAATTGGATATTCTTTTGGGTTAAATATGGTTAAATGGTTTTCTGGAAAGCATTAATTTAATAAATAGAAAAAGAAAAAAATATAGGGCCTAGGCTGAGACACCTCATTAAAAGTAGAAAATGCTTTTTACTGCTAGGCTGCTATTTATTAATATTGTTTCAATGGATTGATAATTTGCACTATAGTTATCTTAATGTTTAATTGTATTTCTTTTGGGTATATATCTATATTTTTTTACAATTTTCTGTAAATGAAATTACTTTAAGAGAGAGAATCTAAATTGATGTGTCGTAAAATGAGAGGGTTCATTATTGTCTAAAATCTAGTAACACAGAGGGTGACAAACAAATAAAATTTACAAGCAAGAAAGCTGTAGGCACATCTTAGTGAAGGTTTTTTATCATCTCTGTTTATACAATAACTTCATTCTTCTCTAGAATTCAGATTTGGACTTGTGGACACAGAGTTCTATACAGATTTACATTAAAGACAAATAACCCACTTTGAAATGCATTTACAAAAATATTTTTCTTCTTAAAAAATGTAATAAGAGATGGTGTCAAAAGTAACACAAGCAACTATTATACAGCAACTTTTTAAAATAAGATCATATTTGCTGTCCCACTGAAGTTTCTTATTCATTATCCTATCTTTAATAAAAAAAATCCTCATATTTGGATCATTAAAGCAGTTCAAGGCCAGGAGTGGTGGCAGTTAGAGCTGGTGGGTGGGCTCACAACGTATCTCCCACTGCATAATAAAACCAGACATTTTCAGTTGCTCCACTGACCTAGATTGTAACAGTAAATACAAAGGTAACAGGCTGGAGTCCCTCTTCATTCATACCAAGAGGCTGTATGTGTACTTCACAGGAAGATGTATCGGTTTACAAAACTCTCTTCAGTAGAGAAAGCAAACCCCTTCAGTGGTCCCCAAAGCTTCAAGCTCTTGCAGAGTAAGGATTTCACGACTCTTTGATTACTCTGGAAAATATCTCTGCAAAATCAATAGCATGAATGCCTGGCTGGTGGCTGCAACCCCATATTTATTGCCCTAACATCAGTCTCCAGGTAGAATCTGATGCTTGCTGTGGGCCCTGATACAGTCTGCAGGCAGGTTTCAATTTCCTGCCTTTTCATCAGTGTCTGTGGGATATTTATGGAACTATGTCTGAAGCCTAACAACGAGCACAACCAGAAACAAGCTCCCCAAAATCCTTGCATGGTCATGCATATGAATTATCTTTCTTTAGTATATTGTAGTGAATATATTTCTGAACTGTCATCTCAGTAAGTTCTTTAAAAAAAGGAGAATCTGAGTACAAGAACACTCAAACAACCTCGTTCAAAGGACCGAATGCTTGGATGGTTGGCAAGTATAGAGGGAGATGAACTTTTCGACATTCTGAAATTTAAGGAGTTAAACTTCCTGATTAAACTGAAAGAGATTAGCCAGCCTACATGTGTGTAGCTTCAAATAGATATACTGTATAAGCTAAGAGTCATTAGGGAATAATTTCTCAATGTAGTTTATCCATTTTTTTTCCTCTTAACCTTGTTGGGTTTTAGAACAGTGGTGTATGATAATTAATGGGGCTTTTTGATATCTTGTGGCACAAGAGATAGTGACACTAAAAGGAAATCTTTTTTTTTTAATCAAAAAAAAGGCAATCAATTTTCAAAAAGAATTTAATAAATTGTTACCTGGCATGAGGTGCACCTTTGGTAATAATTCCCTTTAAATCCTTTCATAAGTTTATAAATAAGGCAAAGCATATGTCTGCAGCCTCAGGTGTTTGTTCTGCTCTCACCTTCTTCATTCACTCTGCACTCTGCTTTCTTGCTTGATCTGCAGATCGAGACTTTAAGCGAGCCATGGCTCACCTTCCTGTGTTTCTGTCTTCAGTATAATACTTCTGGACTTTTTTGAGTCTGATGCTGAAGCTGTCCTTAGTCACTGCTGCCACTCTCTCGTTTATGGGGGAACTGCTTGTTCCGTCAAATAATGTTGAGAAACCTTTAGAAATTTCCTGGATCCGGATTATAATGTGGATCATCACCAAAACATAGTGGATTCCTTGGCCTGAGGTGCACCCTTGGGAAAAGAAATCATTAAAATCCATTTATAATTTTCAGACTAAAAATATAATCTCTTTGGCAGAGGTAATACAATTAGTTGCTTGAATGTCTGTGGCTTCTACTAGATGTACATAAGCTAACCATTATTAAGGAATTATCTCTCAATTAAGTTTAACGGGTATTATTTCTCCTAAATTTAGTGGTTTTTAGATTTGATGATAGGAGTGAAACAACAGCTTCTGGTGTGTGATTCTGGAATAGTGAAAGTGAAGGCTGACTTGCAAAGGGCTATCCATTTGTCATTTTTGTTGAAGCTATTATGTTGGGACCTGAGGTGGCTGACATGTAGGAATAAAACAGTGTTTATCCACTAATGAGGGCAGATATATTTCTGAGCTGTTGTTTTAGACAGAATTCTTTAAACAGGGAGATACTGAATAAGAATCAGCCGACTGATTTAAAGACCAAAACCTTAGATAGCTGACAAATGATCATTGAGGTACCAAATTTAAACCCTGCAGTTTCAACTGAGGTGTAATGGCTGTTTGTTCCCAATCTGCTGCAAGTTTTACAGATGTTCTAAATAGTAATGAAATACATGTATCAAAAGAATTGGATTGAAATTCATAAATCAGTGTGAGGAATTGATGATAGGGGTGAAACAAGAGCTTCTGGTGTGTGATTCTGGAATAGTGAAGCTCCTTTTGAAATACATGACAAATACACTAATGTTGGCTTGATACACTAAAGTTAGTTTAAAGTTAAATTTCAGTCACTTTTTAATATGGTTAAAATATAATAGGTTAAATGAGAACATTAGTATGACACTTAATTTTCCTCTCATGCAGGCTCAATTACTTTGACTTAAACAACCCCTTAATTAGCTTGAAGAGCTTCCCAAATTGTATGTTATTCCGAGCAAATTACAGGTAAAATCTTTTTATAGTTACAATTAAAAGCTAACATATTCCTACGATATATTCTAAAAGGAGCTATACTCTTTCATATTTTCACCTGTCAAGAATATCAAAAGCTTCACAGGTTGTGGAAAAAATGTTTGATTCAAGATGCCTGAAGGGAGCAGGAAGCCTCTAAGAGATCTCCACTTCAATATATGCAGAGATCTATAATTTTCAAACCTCGATAGGTTTTCTGAAATGTTGAACATTTATAAACTTCTTATATGTTTGTAAGTATTTTTTGGAAGGTACTGATATCATATCAAAAATTTGTAGCACCTGAGGCATAGACAAGGGCACTGCATGTATAAGTGTTTTTTTCATTTGTCACTACAGTTTCATTCAGTTTAGTACAGTTCTGAGACTTAAAATGCACCAAATAACAGCCATAGAGGATTGCAAAGTACAAAAGATCTGGGATTAAAACAAATATTAATGTATTTTATTGTTTTAGGTTACAACAATTTTTACTACTTTAATTCCAATTGTGCTCAAAAATTGTCACCAACAAAAAATGACTCATGCATTAGTCACATTTTATAAATTTGTAGTTAAATACATTTTTAAAATAGTCTTTTTATTTTACCCTCTCTGACTAAAACATAATTTTATGAGCAGACTGAAACCTCAGTTGTGCATCTATAAGCCTGTAACCTATTTTCACTGAATCTCTTCTAGCACTGTTCTTTAGACGTGACGTCAAGCGTGTCCCTGTTAAATGTATCCAACAAAGCAAAGAATTAAAGCATTATATTCAAGATGCATTTGTGGATACAAAGAAGTTAACCACATCTAGCTCAACTTAAAACCCAATGGCAACTCCATGTAAGGTGACAAAAGTAAAAGACAACAACAAAAAAAAACTTGTCAAGTACGAGTGACGAACAAACAGAAAATTGCTGCAGTACTGTGTTTTGGCCATAGATTTGTTTTATTTATTTTAGGAGGACTACTGGTTAGGACAAGTTTTCAGTGTAGCTATGCTCTTTACAAAGTGTCAAATCTCGCTACGATTGGCTCAGGTGAGTGCAAGCAGTTAATTAATGTTAAAGCAAAGAATGACAAAATCTATATGTTACTGATGCATAACAAAAAACAAACTCATGAGGCTCAGCAATGCAGCAACCAAGTTAGCAAGCAAATGTGATGTCAGAAAGACGGTACCTTCCATCTCAGGTGCTAAATCCCCATCAACTGGAGAAAAGAGTTAACAGACCAGGCATACCAACCAACCACCCATCTGATCCGGCCTAGGCCTGCAACAATCTATTTTACAATGCATTGAGATGAGGGCGTTGGCGAATCTCAATCAATTACCAAAACCATTTACGTATCTACATTACCTTCATGTTAATTTACAGCCTTACTTTACTTTTGATCAATTTAAAATTTGGTAAGTGATATATGGGGATAGTTTATAGTGAACACATAACTCTAAATAGCTGGGTCAGTATCCTGCATCCTCTGCACTAAAGGAAAAAAAGACCCACACCCTATGGCTATGTTAAACTAAACTAGGGTATTCTGAAATGCAAAATCTATGATAAAATAATAAGCATATATTTTAGAAGAGTTTCCAAACAGGAATTGCATCTGAATTTAAAAGGTATTGAGTTCTATGAAATGCCTGAGCAAAATGATCCTTACACTACGATCAGTACAAAGTGCCAAGATCATGAAAAGCAGGTAGGATGGCTATAAAAAGGCAGTAAAATCGAGGTCAACCAGGTGAAGAAGTGAATGAGTTGTAACAGAAGGTAGCAGAGAGCAGATTGCCAAAAGGGATTGAGCTTTGGATTGTGGTGAGGTGATGGATCGTGGAGTCATTATTTACGTTTGGAAAAGGTCGGATGTTTTTTTACAGTAGATTTGAACTGTGGAGACATCCACAAGCATGTCTTTCCAGATCAATGGTAGAAATTTTTTGGGTGTGTTTTTCCATTTCTGTTTTATAATCTGACGTTTTTATTCTCAAATTTCTCTTGTTGAAATAACACAGCTTGGGCAGAAGAGGATTGGTGGTGGTTGTTGAATAATTTCCATATTATGAGAAGTAAAATAATTAGGGCTGTCAAATGTTTTTTTTTATTTATTTATTTTTTTATCACAATTAATTACAGAAGCGTCATATTTAACTGCAATTAATTGCGGTTAGAATTGCCTGTCTGAAATGCTGTCATTTTCCATATCAAGGCAGCTTTAAACACATAATGCAGAATGTTTCACCATCTTAAATGGAAACCAAATGACCACATAGCATTTCCTTTTTTAGCTTTATTTTGTTTAGAAAGTGCCATTCAGACCAACTTCCAAATATTAAGAGGAATAAAATTAACACTGTGCTAACTTTGAGAGATTAAATATATCAGGCCACTTTCTAAGATACTTCAAAAATCAGCCATAAAACCATTAAATAACACAGGTTAGAACTTAACTTAGGGTTTATATTTTTTACACTTAAAGCTTTGGTCCCATTCGGGTTCATAATGAAAAGACAATCGGACTCTGATGCCCATCAAAATAGAAGAGCTGCGCACAAGCTGATTTCTGATCATACTCTAGTGTGATAATATAATGACATATTGCGGACACAGATTACTTTGTCAGTTCATTGGTATCTGGGCCAGATAAGGATCTCATGGTGCATGTTAAGGAGCATAAATCAGGGCAGATAGATGAATAGGGCACCTATTGTCCATTATAGTCTCTTATACCTTTTAACACTTCACCAAATGGCCAAAGGGGTTAGTCAAAGGGACACATTTGAAATGCAATGAAAAAAAAGAAGAAAAATGGGTTATGATTTTTTTTAAATGAATCATGATAGATGTATTAATACTGACAGACCTAAAAATTATGATTCCTAATTGAAAGGATGATGTTAGCTAGTTAAAGCAATATTGAGTACATTTTGATCCAGTTATTTGCTTGATTTGAGATGTCTCAAGTTTTTTATCAGGTCAACATACAGTAATTACTTCCATCGATACTCTGTATAGGCTTTCCATCTCAGAAACTTGTCTATATCCTGAGATGGTCGAATCTGTCACTGAATGAGTTGTGTGACCAAGAGCACTGACCGGCGCAAGCGCTTCCTAAACAACAAAAACATACAAAAAACAAATGCCAAAAAGGATGCTGCGATAAAGAAACCCATTTTTTGCACTTTGTTTTTTTTGTGCGTTTTTTTGTGCATTTGCACTCGTTTGCATCTTGTTTTGTTTCTTGGTTTACAGGGTTTTACTGTTCCATTTGTTTTTTGTGCTTATGTGTTTTTTGAGTGGGTATAGTATTTACTTGTGTTTGCAGCTCATTTGGTTCTTTCCTGTGCATTTTCACCTGTTGGCAACCATATGAAGGTGGCCTCGTCTTTGCAAGTAACTGTACTGTAAATGTTGCATTTTGAACATTAAGCAGAAAAAAACTCATTACACTTTACAATCTGCATATTCAATGTTGAAATAAAACAAAATAGTACATCTGTTGCATCATAGTGTTGTATGTTAGCATCTAGACACATATAGCTGCCAGTTAGAAACACCTCCCCATTAAGATAACTCATTTTATTTTGATATTTGCCTGCATGTGTGAAATCAAGTGAGTCGTGTTCCTTCTCAGATGTATGTGTTGATTGATAATGCAGCTATCAGGGATGCAGTGCAATTCATATGCAAAGCAGATCTTTTCTTATCTTAACTTTCTACAGACACAGAGATAATTCACAGCCGAGGATACATTCAGTTGCATAGCAACATGCAATTATTCAGGTTGTCTGGAGAGGGGGTACTAGCAGTATCATTCTCCATAACCTCCCATCCACACAAGAGTTGGTCCTTTTTCCATGAAGAGTGACTATGACTAGGCATCAATTAGCCTTGTAGAACAGATTCCCTGCAATCTGTTGTCAGACTGATAACACATTCACACACCGAATTCTTTAAGTTCCAATCACTTAAAAGTGCCTTTCTTCAAAAGAGACAACGGGGAAGATCAAACGCTGCAGTGGGTGGAGTGGAATAAAATGGCTGCAGTGGGGCTCAGAAGGAAAGCAAATTAATCTTTTTAAAAGGGTAGTATGTGACGATTTTGCAGAAAAAAAAAACTACATGGTTCTCCTTCAGGTCCACATAACTGAACCTTAATAGCACAATTGTACACTGCTGTGTTTCACTTGCAATTAAAAAGTCATAAGGTTGCTGCATAGAAAGCATCTTTACTTGTGGTCCAGCTGCAGCTTTTGCTGAACGTTTGACAATATATTTTGCCCTAAAAGAGCATATTGCAGTTTAATTTTTTGACAAAAGTGAAACTAAATGTTGTCTAATGGATCATATTCAAAAAATGCATTTAGGATTTAAAGTGTTCTAGCCCTTTTAGGCAGTAAATTTACCAATTAATGTGACACCTCTAAGCAGCAGGTGTGTTCGATTTCAGTGGCCTCATCTTCTGAGGACCTGGTCTACATGGACTCGGATGTTTGAGGGTTGTGCAAATAAGGAAGTCAAAAGAGTTTTTGCTGTGGATTCAAACAGGTCTAGCCTTCTCCGGCTTTCACCGCCCCTCACTCAGCATACTCTATGTCGCCTAGTAACCATCACAGTCGATACACAAATTAGGAAAAGGATGAATTGCGAACTTCTTACTACTGTTCTGTTGCTAATTTAATTGTTGAGGAGCTTCAGCAGCAGAACTTTAATCACAGATATCAGATCTGTAGTTCACTGCACAGATATTGGAACCTGGGCCTAAATGTCAGCCAAACGCATGAACACAGTCACAGATAAAACCCTTCTGTAAACTAAACATTACTGGCCACATATCATATCATGACATTTTTTAAAAAACATGTCCATTAATTTCAGACAAAACTCTTGGCCTTTATTATATTAAACTGCATTTATAATATTCACCACTGTTCGTCGTCATTTCCCCTTTCCGCTGAGCTTGCTTGGATTTGCAATGAATCCTTCAAAACGGGCGAAAAGAAGGCATATGAAGGAGTCTTCCAATCCGAACAAGCCACGGCGCCGCGCCATGAAGCATCTGGCCTTTACAGGATGCAGCCGCTGAATCTAAACACAGTGAGTGTTTATAAAAACGACTTTTCTTTTATAAGCGTGTCATTTGACCTCGAGTCGGGGAGTGAGCAAATGGTGCTGATTAAGCTCAGTGTGGACAGTAGGTAGTTAGTGGGTAGAGCAGACATGTAATTGAGTTTGGTAGAAGTTTATGATTATAAACATGGTCAGCTATTGCTTTTGTGGTGTTTCCACAAACTCCAAACAGTCAGGACATCGAGTCCACACCTTTCCAAACACCATAAAAAGAGGACACCGTCTTTTGTGTCTGAGTGCAGTGCCTTCTGTCTGTGCAACATCATCAGCCTCTGGTTCTGTAGCGGGAGGGACAGTGAAGTCGGAAACTCATCGCGATGCAAACAGGATTTATCCGCAGCAAGTCTTGTTTTCTGCCATTTCTTTATGAATCACTTTGTTAATAATGTCTTTCAGAAATAAGAAGCAATGGAAAGGAAAGAAAGGAGTTCATATTCTTAAACAACTTCTGAAGAAAGCTGCAGATAGTAACTCTGATCCATATTTAGCTTTATTAAGCTACAGATCATAACCATTACAATGTGGATTTTCACCTGCTGAAGTTTTGATGAATTGGAAGATTTGTACAACTTTGCCAAGTTATAATAGTAATGAACAAGGTGCAAAGAAATTGTCAAAGTTGAACTACAAGTTATGAAAGCAGAAAGTAAAACAAAAGTCATACTATGACTGAACAGCTAAGATTCTACCATTTTGTTAAAAACTCCATTAGAACCTGTTTATGAGTCAAGTGAAGAGTCTAAAGACTCTCAGATTTTTCCTCCAACTGAAACAAATTGTAAGAAGATCAACCAGAGTGTTGAAGAATCCTGATAGACTGAACTTGTAAAAAAAAATAAAAAGTAAAAAAAATATATATATATATAATTACTTTTAATAAAAGTATCTGAGCATTACAAGATGCGTGGTCCTTAGCAAACACGAATGTAACAGCATTATTAGCAGCGAAGAGGAGTGTAGCTTCACAACTTCAGTGGAAGCTGCCCCTGAACGGGATCATGTGTGCATTACTGCAGCTCACAGTCTAACGTCAGACCTTTTCATTGTTCAGCAGGTACACATATAGAACTTATTTTTAGGTCTAAATTTTGGTAAATAGTTAGATGATTATTACAAAGTTTTGATCAAATGGACATTTTTTTCAGAAACAAAGAAACAAAAAACACTTCCTTTTAATTTTGGCGATACTCTTAATACAAAACACACCTGACGATTTCTTCCACCATTTCAACCTGCTTGAAAATGCTTAGTCACCTCTTTTCCACACATGATGTAATGCAATGTGACCTTTTACCTCTTGTTTGGTTCCTCCCATTCAAAACAATGTTAATTCATGCTGTAGAACTGTAGAAGACTGGACTTTAAATCGACCCTCCAACACACTGTTTACCCACCAACATTCAACTAAGGACATTCATTGAAGGCCTTAATATTTTATTTGAAGTTTGAACTTTAAAAAGCTTCTTTTTTTGTTAACTGAGGGTCATGAATTGTTAAGAGCCCCATGTAACTATGTAACCAATGGACACCAACACATCAGCGATTACAACCCCTGGCTTCTGTTTGTTTTATTTTATTATTTATCTATTTAATGGAGCTGATCAGAAGCTCAAAGCCACATGCTGAGAATTCATTTCAGTGTTTTAACTGAATGTAATGAGGCGTGTTTGATAGCCAGCATGTACAGAGCAGTAATGGATCAGGCTCTCTGTGGCAGATACGGATCTCTGAAAAGTGCCTGAATCACCGGTGGGTAATGATCCCACAGATCAAAGTCAGCATGATAAGTAGGAAGTTTGCAGTAGTGATGATTATCAGTGTTTTATTTTTACTAATGACAAGCCTCTTTGATCATTTGTGGGTTTCATTGAGGCCATTGATTAATTTCCTCCTAAAATAAAGCATGTACTTGATACAAGTACAATCAGTCTCTGGCCGGAAAAAAAGTCATTGAGGAGTGGCTGGAGATAATTTAAAACAGGCAGATACACATAGGTCAAAGATCATTCATGATTAATGTGTTCACTTTGAGCTCATAAAAATTAAAGTTTTGGAGTCACTTTAGAGTTGTGAATGGATGCTGATAGATCTGTATAAGATAATACGATGAAATAAAAGATTAGATGGTGGTCAGCTCTCAATGAAGGGATTAAAGTCAAAGGAAATATTTCATTTAATGGTTAAGTTGCCTCCAATTGTACATCAGACGAGTAATACAAAAATATTTTCTAATGAATATATCAATGAATTTGATGACCCTCTGGCGCGTAAACTCTGCTTCAGTTCAATTGGCTCACATTTAAGAAATGGTTGCCCAAAAGAGGCTGCAGGATACGAAAACTATCCCTCAAATTACTGCAGTGGATCTTTATGAAAAAGACCAGTTTAATGGTGTAGATGAACCACCATTCCCGAGAACTTAATGAATAAGACATTTCATGATGATTTTGCTCATTAGTCTCTTTGCAAAGTGACTAACAGCATAGCAGATTCCTCCCTCTGCTCATCTGAGGTGGACTTCTAACATCCAGTTTTAATGAGGTCCACGAGGGAGTCGCTGCCCACCCTCCGTGAGGTTCAGAGGTCAGGAGTTGTCATTTTCACTCACTGAGAGTCTTGTAGAGAGAGGCCAGCAGTGACTCAGTAGTGTACAAATTGACAATCAAGTTAAACTCCTCAGTGGAAAGGCATCATCCTACCTGCAGGCAGTTATCTCCTGTCTTCTAAGCGTCACATTAGAAATATAAATTATGCATTCAATGACACTTGACAGATCAATGGGAAGGCCCTGTTGACAGAAGTACAAGCTTTTAAGGTGACTTTTTTAAGCAGGACCAGTAATTAAGCTGGTGTATAACTGGTTTTACATAAAATTACAACATTACTATAAGTGCGCCTTTTTCTTATCCACAGGATTTGCTTTGTTATACTTCCAAACAAAGAGGACAGAGAGGCTTATAAATAAAGCATTGATGCAACATCTCCCTAATAATCCTAAATCAAACCTTCTAGAGGAAGGAAGGAAGGAAAACAGGCAAGAAGCAAGGAAGGAAAGAAGGAAGAAAGAGAAAAGAGGAAATAATAAAGGGTGGAGAAAAAGAAGGTTCGATAACTTGTGATCCAGTTCACTCCATGTTGAACCTAATACAATGTTACATGACCTATTGTATAGAAATGTGAATCTTCTGATCCCTTTTAATAGGTAAATCGTTTTAGGAATTGCAAGAACATCCCCTGTTTTAAACATGGAGCCAACTATCAGTGTTGGACCTTTCAATGAGTTGTCTCTCTTGCTCAATTAAGGTTTTGGCTACACATCTGATTTTATTTACAGTCATATGTGTACATATATATGAAAAGCTTTCACTACAAAGTGGATGTTTGTATAAGATGTTCGGCTAATAATCTAAATGTATTGCATATAATTGTGGATACTTAGGAAGTAAATAAGCAACATTTACCATAATTGGGTCTATGTGCCACAGCAAAACCTTGTTGTGAGTTATTTAAAGACTTGGAAAAGTGGAGTCTAAGCTTTCAAATTCAAACTTATGGAAAACAAAAAAAGAATGGAAGATATGACCATTTATTTAATATATGTAGTGTGAGTTTATCTTTTGCAGACTGCATAACTGCTGTTAAAAAGTGGCTAGGTGATTTTTCTTTTGTTTTAAGCTCATCAAAAGACAGAACGCATTTTATTTGATGATATCACAACCACAGCTGTCAGTGCTCTGCATTTTAAGTTAAGTAAAGCAGTTAGAATTTGAAGGTACTATTCAACCAAGAGTAGAATAATCTAGCTTTTATCATCTGCATTTGCTGACTTAAGTTAAATCTTTTGAAATTCGTATTGACAAGAAGGCCATTAACACATTCGGCAGATTAAGAGTTGATCACTGTAACAGACTTTATATAATTTTCCATCAGCCTTCTCTGATAACCTCAGCTTGTCCAAAATGCAGCTGCCTGTCTTTAAACTAACACCTCTAGACATGAGCATATTTATATTATTCACTTTGCACTGGCTTCCTGTGCATTTTAAAATTCATTTTAAAATCTCATTTTAAGGCATTAAATAGATGAGCCCAACACCATTTATCTGCATTTCTAAGTCTTCATGCACATGGAAGATCCCTGAAGTCATCAAGATACCTTTTGTTAGATGTTAGATAGTTCCCAAACACTATGTTAAGCACTGGGGTGGCCAGGCTATTTTACTGGTATGTACTGTAACGTCATTTAACTTCAGAACGGAGAACTGGCAAAGCAAGTTTATCACATTTCAGTGGTGATTCTTACTTATTTCTTTCGTGTTTTAACTTTCAGTGTAAAGTGCCTCTTTCACCTTAATTGTTTTTATCAATCCCTATATAAATGAAAATTAAACCACCTGAGAGGTGGTTTCCTTCCTTCCTTCCTTCCTTCCTTCCTTCCTTCCTTCCTTCCTTCCTTCCTTCCTTCCTTCCTTCCTTCCT
>JAUZNJ010032537.1:0-13626 GCA_034780135.1 Jordanella pulchra | reverse complement strand
AAAAAAAATAATAAAAAAAAAAAAAAAAAAAAAAAAAAAGCTATTCACATATGGAATAAAATGTTTTCGGCTAAAAGTTATTGGAGTCCAGGTGTTTTTGGTTTCAAATCTTGTTTCTTTTTTTGTTTTTCCATTTTCCTATATTAATACGGTAACATTAGTGTTCATAAAGAAAATTGTTCAGTGACCCGAAACTGAATATTTTCAGCTGGACGGCCCTAAAGTATGTTGGACATTCAGAGATCAGTTTGTTTGTTTCCTCAGTTAATGAATGTGTTATACTGAATTCTACCAAGTCATGCTGAGAACTTCATTAATCATCATAAAGTTGTTACTGAGAAAAGGATTGTTAAAGTCAGTTATAGTTTGTATCAGTACGATGTTTAAAAAGGCAGGATGTTTATTCAAAAAGTCACTTAAACCCTAAATCCACTTGTTTTGCAGATAAAATGGGCATTATTTATAATGTTAATTTATATAAATTTGGGCATTAGTGGTGGAATCTCACTAAGCAAATTTCAGTATTTTTGTTTTAGAGTTGTTCAGTTCTGCAATGAATGCCCTAAAATCCATCAGAGTGCTGCCCTCTATATGTCGAAACATAGCTACAACAGCCAAACTTTCTAATGGTTAAAACAGTGCGTGTCTATGTAGATCGGTACCAGAGCAGCTTTACATTTCAGCATAACAATACGTCTGGGAAGTCAGTGACATGATAGTGTTCCAGTTTTCTTCTTGTGGACGCCAATGTTCTCCACTGTTTTTATATGACAAAAACACTGTTTTAATTGTTTCTGATGTCAGAGCACCAATGGAAAGCACAGTAAAACCATCTCACTCAGAGACACGGCACGGTGCAAAGTCAGGAGTCAGAATTTGGAGCATTGTGGGTGTTGATTGATATACGTATTTCAGGTGAACATCTTATCCTCTGTTACTCAGTAGCATTTTATTTTGAATTGTTTAGTCATCAAAATCACCGTCACTTTCCCTCATCCTGACCACACCACTAATTAACCTCCTCCATTCATCCCATAATCAGTGTCCCTTGGCTCCAAGCACTTTAGTGGCACGTTACAAAATGTGCCTGGGGGTGGGCTCATGTTTTTATATCAGGTTCAGTTACACTTTTAACTGAAAAAAACAAACAATTAATTTTTTTTGCCAAATCAACTATGGTATATTCAGGTTTCAGGGGAGCGAAGCCTAGAAACCAAGAAGTCTGAACAGAGTACAATAATGTTGACCTGTTTTACCCTTAAAACAACCACCTTCCCTTTAGAAACATGCTGAAGTTTTGCACAACCAGGAAGCTGTTTTAATAATGCTAGCCATGCTTCTTTGCTTATTGATAACATATGAAGCTAAGGGCAGTTAAAACTTCCAACATGACTCTGAGTTTCTTTCCTTATAAATGATAGTGAGGTCTGAGACCTTGTTATGTTGTGAACAAATAAAATATCTGAATGTTGTTCCAACTTTTTCTTACATTCTCAAAAAAAAAATAATGATAATCAGCTACACTTTGTATGGGAAGGTCAAAGGTCAGGCCATGTCAGGGATCAACCCTATTGAAGTCAAGAGGTTTGCTCTTCAACTACAGAGTGATTAAAGAGTAAACAGATGAGATAGCACCAGTAGCCCCTTTTAAATCAACTCAGCCATCTTATTCAACAGGCAGCTGTTCAGTGAATTCAAGACGAAAATAATCTTTATATTAATTAACAAAAGGAAAAATATGAGAATTTAAATTTGAAAACAAACATTTCTACTTGTAACAGATTTAAGCTTTTTGTTTATCAATCAGTTTATCTATGTTAAGAAGTTTAATAGCAGCAGAAGCCTTTTTTTCTTTGGATTTTAGGTTCAAACAGCTAAAAACCCAACAAAGACGCAAAGAAATCTTAACCAGAGACAAACTAGTTAATTTAGTTATTTCCAAATAACAAGCTTGATTTTTTTTTTTTTTTCTTCGGTTAATTTTTCCCATCCCAGTATAATCCTTTAACACTTCTTGTAGTATCTAACCCAGCTGTGTGAACATTTTCTGGATGGGATCGATTTCCTGGGACTCCCAGCAGCTGTCCTGGGGGCATTTAACTCTAAAACACGGTGCAGGCGGAAAACCTGACTGCTTAACACGTCACAGCAATCCTCTCCATCTGCATTACTTTGCTGCAGTGTTCTCAACCTCTTCTTGCTCAGATTCTGTCTCATTATAATTATAAAATAGCAATAGATTGGAGGTTTATGTAATAAATAATTGCCTAGTTGTAAAATGGAATGGTATAAAGAAAAAGTTTGCAATGCATTTTTAAACAGATGCCTGAGTCACATCTTGGGTAAAGGTTGTTCATTTACATTAATTGCTCGAAGATTCAGTTCTGAACTTATTCATAATATTCCTCCTTACTTGCTGCTGTGTCCCTCGGTTTTAAGCAGATTAACCAAAATGCAGTTCAATACACAAAAATGTATTAATTTAATTATATTAAACATTCAGATGGACAACTATTTAGTCAGTTAACACATTTGCATTACTTTGCACATTTCTGTTACATAAAACCCAATTATAATGTAATAACATTTGTAGTTGTAATTTGACAAATTGTTGAAAAAGCTTAAGCGGTATCAATGCTTTTAGTTCTCCCTGCTCTTTTTTATATTGGAACAGATACAGATGGTCTCAGTGTGCACAGAAACAGGATATTCATGGATGGGATGCTACACCTGGACCAGCCTCAAACACACCCAAGTTTGGAGCCTTTAGAAAAACAAGCCATGCAGGGATCACTGCTGTGATCTGCTTAAAGGGTTCCCACCCCCCCGGAGGAGAAAGAAATCTCACTTCTGTCTGGAAGGTATCCCAACTTAGAGTAAATGTCAAAAGTCTGAGCACAGCACACGTTTTCATACATAATAGGAAAACAAACACAATTTTTGTTGTTTGGTTAGACATTAAACCTTTTCTTTCCATTTGCTAAATGCTAAAAATAATCAACAAAGCATGACATTTGAAATGTCATTCCAATTTAGAGGTTTACATATATTTCATAAGTAAAGTGTTTTGGTAAAATTACCTGTTAGATTGTGTTTTTTACATCATTCAATCATTTTGTTTTACACCTCAACAAGCTTCTCACTGTAGATTCCTCCTGAAGAACTGCTGAAACAGGGTCAGGGCTGCCCTGCTCCTCAACAGCTACAATCTCTTATGCGGTTGGGATCAGGGCTGTGCGATTGGTCAATTTGCAACTAAGTTGGCATTAGGACCTAACCTGTAACTTCCTGGCTGATGCCTTGACATGTTGCTCTCCTATGGAGGGTGTTCTCAGGCTTCTTAGTCAAAAAATGTTGTTCCCAGTTAGACATGTCTCCAAAAACAACAGCCTTTGTTACAGCGCTCATTTAAAGTTGTAATGCGTTTCATCAATGCTGCTTTTGGAGCACTGACTCCTCCCCCTGTTTTCCACGTCTAGAAAAAACATTTTTCCCGATGGATGATGACACCATCTTACATACTTCGACCAGCATCTTCACAAGGTGTTTTTTGTCCTTTTGCTCTGGAGTTCAGTTCATATCTGGGACACAGATCACTGATCTTATTCCTGAACAGATGTCTGCAAATTCTTATCGTGCATAACTGAGCAGATTAACATAGCGAAATTGGACCAGAATCACACTGGAGGAGGTCAACGATTCCCGTCCTAAGTCTTGACTTATTTCTTCAGATTTTTCCATAGTGAAAAGGAAGCAATATGTTGGAGTTGTGCCTGAAAATACCTCAATGATCTCAGATGTCATGACTCAATCAATCAAAAGTTTATTAGGCCTTCATATTATCATAAGGGCTTTTCCAAACAGTCCTAGAGCTTAAAAATTGAAATGAGGCTACACTGAGGCAGGTGTAGCAGTAGTAAGCACAAAAAATGTTCATCTTTAAAAACTGCTCTCTCTCAATTTCTCTGACAGTTAGGAAACATAAATAACTGTGGTAATTTTGACTGAAAAAACAGAAAAAAAATATCTGTCTAACTTAACGTCAGACAGTTTGGAAAAATATTGAGTCTTTTTATACTGCATTATGCAACTACGAGGTTTTAACTGTGACTTAACACAGCTCCGCCTCTGAAACAAAAGCCATATGGATCCCTGTCAGAATACGGAGAACCATTTATAAATATAAGGGGGTAGGTGGCTCAAAGATGCACAGAGGCCAAATCATATCATACTCTGAAACAAAAAAAAACAAAAAAAAAAACAACTTAGCTGCAGTACGCCTTTTAGCTAGCTGGATGTCTTTCAGCCTGTTGCTTAGTATCTGAACTAACGTCAGCGCTGTGAGCCCCTAATGCAGGGAGCATACAAGGAATGATCCAAGGATTAAAGAGGAGATGATGTAGGTAGAATTAGCAGAGGTGTGGTGGGGAGGAGCCCTGAAAGGGAGGTGTTTCATAAACCATATTTTGTACCTCAGGTTGCCTGGTTCCAGATGTTTGTGTGGAGAAACTTTCAGGCTGATGCAGAGGATGGATTAAGAAATCTATGTATACAAGGAGAGCATATCCAAACAGATGGACCTTCATTCCCAACCTGATTCTAAACATTCAGAAAAGAGGGTTAAAATGGCCATGAAGTGTAGACGTAGCAGCAGGCGCTTCAGTCTTCCCTGTCAGCTTTACTTCCACACCGTCATATCAATAAATTACTGCCTAATAACCCATCTCGGGCTCATTACTCTGACTCAAATCGTAGGAGTTCTGCTTAAATTTCCACATCACCTGGCGGGGGCTTAGGTTCAGGGAAATTAAGAGCTATCCAACAAAATGCTGCACATAAATGTCACACTCCAGGATAACGACAGAGGAGAGGGAATTATAGTGAGGAGTCAGCGATCAATAATAATCTTCTCCTGCCACCTAGTGGTGAGAAACGGTATGACTAAGCAGCAGAGGCCTTGGGAATTGAAGTAAATTGACAAACATCATATGACAATGAAACATAATTAAGAGTCTTGATTAGAATTGGAATTTTACCTTGTGTATTTTAACATAATATAAACAAATTAACATCAAGACGACAGCGGCAGCTTGCAGGAAAGCAGGGAATGAAAAAAATAAATAAAAAAGCTCTTCTTTAAAAGTCCTGAGCAACGTCTGGTCGGTTGTTAATTTAATAGGTCCTTGTTTTCAGAGGAGAATAAAGTCATTTTGCACGGCACAAATTTATTCACCCCAATCTGAATCTCATTGATTTCATGCTCTATTCAGCCGGAACACAAAAGATGCCGACTCAGCAGAGAACTTGACAGTTTCTTTAAAAGGGAGGGTGTACCCACAATGAAGATTAATGCTCTGCAAAAGTTAAAAGAGCTGAATGCCTATTAGTCAATAGTTTTTAATAAAACTTTGTGCCTTCGATGTGATGTCCTGTGTAAAATAAGCTACGGCCACTGCAAACATGTTGAGGCCCAGCAGGGAAGACATGGTGCGGTAAAAAAAAAAAGAACACACATTTCTTATATGGAAGGTTTGAATTAAATCTACAGAGCTGTGAAAAAAATATTTTCTCCATAAAGATTTCCTGTGGTTTTGTTTGGTTTGTTGCACCTCAGATGGTCAAACTAATTTTGATACCTGACGAAGATAAACTGATAAAGTTTGTTATCGTTAGTAAAGGAATAAAATATTAACTGGCTGCGTTACCTAAAATACTTGCCGTTCTACTATCAATTACACCGACTCATCCAGATCCTAAAGCAGCATAGCCGACCCAAACCACCACACCGCTTCCTCCATGTTTGACTTTCGAACAGGTCTTAGAGGACACACACCTTCCACTTTTGTAAGAGCGAAAAGTGAGACTTTTCTGTTCTGCTTGGTCATCTGTGGTTCTCATCATATTTTTAGTCCAGTCTCTCTCCTTTTGATGAATCATGAACACTGACCTCAGCGCAGGAAAGCGAGGCTTTAGTTGTTGTTTGATGATCTCCTGGATCAATGGTCCTTGGAGTAATTTTGCTTTTCCCATCCGTTCATAATAATTCTCACTACAGTTTGCAGGATAACAAACATTTTAGAAAAGACGTTGTAACCCTGTCCAGGTAACAGTGACTTTCTAATGTATACCTGGATTTCTTTAGATTTCTTTAATTTATTAACATCTGGAGAGGTGTTTGCTTATAAGACAGGCTCTATTCAATTTATTGCTAAGGTCCAATGGACTGACAGCAACTGGGCTAGTGGCTTTCCAAGAAACAAACAAAAAAAAACACAAAAAAACCCACCATTGACTAAAAGGTATTCATCAATTCATCAACTAACAAGGACTAGATGGTGACTCTAACACATACTCAGCATGTCCAAGAAAAAGGGCTTCCTGAAGACCATCTAATGAATATAAAGCACAGAAGAGTCCCCAATTAGCAGGACGACGAGGAGTTAAGGCGCCTTGGCGTACTACGCAGACAAACGCATCTAGACAGGGTTTCCAGGTCAAAGTAGGTAAGATGTGGAGGTAAGATGGAGGAGCAGGCCCAGAGAAAATGAATTACCTTCCTGACGCACGTCAAAGCCGATCACGGGCGAGCATCCTCTGCCGTTCCCGCGCCCCTCGGATCCCTGCCGCCGCCTCCTTTGCGTTTCATCTGCCAGTGTTAGTATGCACACAGACCGTGCGTCAGCCTCCAAATGTATTCATTTATTCAGAGACCCCCCGAGAAATCACAGTGTCTTGTTGTCCTTTTGTGTATGTGCGTGTTTTTTTTTTCTTCCTCGGCTGTCCAGATGGAATTGGTGTGAATAACATCAGTTTAGTGAGGCAGAAAATAAGTACAGGCTAGCACAGCAGAGGGGACTGGATTACACCCTCACACAACCACCTCCACCTCGAGGAAAAGCGAAAAGACAAGTGTCACCTTCATATAGCTCCTTCCTTCTTTGTTTTGCATTTATAAGAATTAATTCAAATATTATTTCAGACTCTTAAAAGAACAATCTTCAACAAATAATTGATGGAAGTGAGGAGGAGAAAATTGGAATCCATATGTCCAGCTTCAGTAAGCTGGACATACGGAGAAATTTTAATGTCTTTAATCACAGGAGGCGAAAGCCTTAATATTCATTCTGACAAAAAGAAAGAAGACAAAAGGCAGTTTATGAGAAACTTTACAAATCAGAGCTGAGATTAAACATTGTGAAATATATAACACCAAACTATGAAAACAACATATTGGGCCAATGGGTATGAGAAGTACTCACACCTTAGTTCACTTAAATTTAAAAAATAGACGAGTGGAACAGTGAGCCTCATGCAACATTTTTGTAAATATCTTTACTTTTTCTCCAACCTTGGGCTCTTAGGAACGCACCACATCAGTGTCAACAAACGATCCTAACTTCAGTGAATGATTCTCGTTAACCTGATGCAGTCCAGCTGTCTGAAGTGAGCTCGTGTTCCTGAGAAATGTACATTTGCACAATTACCAGCCCCAATAATGCCATGTAAGGGGGATTCCCACACTTGTTATTTTACAGAAAAGCCACTGAAGACAAAAAAGAGAGACTTGACCAGTTCAGAGATCAAAGTCATGCTGACTGAGAGCTGAGCAGCAGAATTAATGACTAGTAAAAGTCAAGAGTTTCTTGCTCTTCCCAAGAGACTCCTGGTGCTGTACTGTGGAGGCAGAGCTTAAGACCAAACAACACTCTTGGAGAACCAACCAGATGCTAATCCAGTATATATCACATCCCTTATCTTTACCATGATAGTTCGTTAGTCATAAGGTTTTGATTTATCATCCAAAAGATAAATTTAACGAAAAACTCTAGAAACCGGACGAATCGTCAACATTTCTATTTTTTACCGTTTTTTTGTTGTTTCTCTTTCATTTTTTTTACACTAAGGCATTGACAAATTTGAAGAATATGATTAAATGTAGTCACTATGAGATGTTTAGCATTATAAATTATACTTCTTTATGTAATTTGGGTCCTGAAGAAGCTGAATTTAAATGTGTTTGTTCTTTAAGAGATGATTGTGGGGCTATAATGGATGTGGTAAGCAGTCACAGCCATAAAGGTATCTATAAAAGACTGAAACCATTTTTTAAATTTTCAGTTTTATCTGCATAACATGGATATCATCATTATCGTAGATTTTAGTGCTATCGCCCAGCAGTAACAAGAGCTAATACCCGGAGGTGAGCCACTGTTGAAATGAACCCTATATTTCTAACATACACCGTGTGGAAGGAAGCCGCAAATAACACTGCCCAGTGTTAAACATAGTGGAGGCAGCATCATGGTGTGGAGATGCTCATTTAGATGAAGAGAAGTCCAGTTCAGTTTCGTTTATTGCAATAAACCAAGGGGAAATACGATTTACAGCACACATCAAAAAAGAAAGTACACAATCACACAACAACTATCACTCAGTCCAGAAAAAAAAAAATCACAGAATCTTAATAAGAAAACACAAACTTTAAAGTGCTGTTAATATATCTAAGCACAAAGTCTATAGGATCATAACCTTTAAGGCTCTAATTGCAAAATCAAAGTGATCATTAGACATATTTTTCAAAAAAGAGGTGATTCGTTCTGAAGAGTGGATCTGCTCAGCGAAGGCAGCGGGAATGAAGGAAACCCTGCTGCTCCGCGTTCTAGTCTGAGGCAACTTAAATTAGTGACCAGAAGACAGGAGGTCAAACTTAGTGGAAAGTGGATATTAAGGACAGCTGAGGATATACTTAGCTTCAGATCTTACTGGCTAAGAGTATTTTGTTTTTTTCTTAGCTGGGCTTGCTACACTCTGATGACCTTACTTGCCACATTAATAACCCTCATCATTAGCTATTTTTACTCGACATGGTAAGGAAAGCAAACCCAGCCACACAACAATATGAGAGAAAAGTACAAAAAAACAATGCAAGGCAACCTGTTAGAACAAGGGTCCCCAAAGTGGGAGTCATAAGACACCAACCAAAGGGTCTTGAGTCACTGAGTGACCCTTTAGGTGGATGGAAGGCCAAAAGGAAACAAAATAAATATATGTTGAAATAAATAAATGTGCTGTTAGAAATATCATGAAATGACCATTAAAATATGAAATAATTAAACATGGCATTAAATTAGAAAACACACAGATTAAATTTACTTTTTCAAAACATTAATTTACTGGTGCTATTGGTTTAAAGACCAGGACAGCAGTTTACCTTCTAGCAGGAAAACAATCCTAAACATACAGCCACTGCTACCTGGAGGACTCCAGACCTGAATCCAATAGTGAATCCTTGTTACCTCGCTAAGAACGTTATATTTTAGTTGGATTTGTGTGTCTGTCTGTCTGTTTACAGGATAACTTGAAAAGTTATGAATTGATTTTAATGACATTTTCACTAAAGGTGCACCTCAGTCCAAGGAACAATACATAACATTTTGGTAATGATCCACATCTTAATCCGAAAGCAGGATTTTTTAACATTATTTGTCGGAACAATAAGTTCCCCCCTAAACCAGAGGGTGGCAGCAGGGAGTATCAATAGCTTCAGCATCGGACTCAAAAAAGTCCAGAATAATAATAAAAAAGACAAAAAGAGAGGAAAGGTGAGAAACGCCTTGTTTGAAATCTGGATCTGCTGATCAAAGAAAAAAGCAGAGTGTAGAGTGAATGAAGGTGAGAGCAGAACAAACACCAGAGGCTGCAGACACATGCTGTGCCTTATTTATAAACTTAAAAAAGGATTTTAAGGAAGTTTTTGCCAAAGGTGAACCTCATGCCAAGCAACAATTCATTCAGTTTGCTAATGATCCAGATAATGTAGAAGTTTTAAGTCAGAATATAGAGGATGAATATGGAGGATGTCTGCTCTCTCTGAGTGTTTTTCTAACTCAGAGAGGTTGTTCATCCACTCTGACTGAGCCATTTAGCAAAGAATGGAGAAACTTTTCCAACTCAGAATGAGCTAAGCTGCTAGATATTTTCCCCAAAAGATTTGCAGCTATAATTATCAGGCTTGCCAAAGTAATGCTACACAGGGACTTAATATAAATGTATTCCAACATTTCAAGAACTGTATTCGTTAATACATAAATTACTGTGTCATTGTCCTTCCATCCAAGTTCTACTCTTTGAATGTGTATCACAAAAAAATCGCAATGAAATAAGATAAGAAGAGAAAGTGAGAGAAAACTTACCTCTCTGAGAACTGTACTACCATATCCTCTGTAAAGACCTCGAACACCCTATGAAGACCAGAAAAAAACAAGCAATTAAAATCACTAAATCTGGTGCTGCATGTTTACGTATATTCTAAATGCAACCTTTTGATAGGAAATCAAAAAAGGTTTCTTACAAATAACCCCAAGAATCAGACCAGTTTTTAAAGAGGGTTGACTCCATTTATTGGGAGTCTCACAGGTCACTTAATTAGGTTTAGTTTCTCTAGAAATAATGACTGAATTAAATGCAGTTGATGTATATATTGCTGGCTGCTTTTAGTATGTTTAAACTTACACTCTACATCACCCTGAACTGTTTTCTCGGTGAAACATGGTGGTGGCTGCATCATGCATCATGGGATGATTTTCTAAAGTAAACAGGACGTGAAAATAAAAAGTTGTTTATTTCAAAAACATATGCTACAACATTCTCCCCATTGAGGGGGGGATGGAGCAGGAGATCGACAGACAGACCGGTGTAGCTGCAAGCAGAAAGCGGACTCTGCATCTCCGTCTGTTGAGGTGAAGAGGGACCCGAGTCAAAGTGCAAAGCTCTTAATTTACCAGTTGGTCTTTGTTTCTACCATCACCTTTGGTCATGAAATTTGGGTCATGACCGAAAGAACAAGATCCCAGATGCAAGCGGCCGATATGAGCGTTCTTCACAGGGTGGCAAAGCACGCCATTAGAGATAGAGCTGCTTTTCCTTTACATCAAGTGCTCAGGTGAAGCTTGGAGCGTTTGCTTTAGGCAACTGGACGTCCAGCTGCCTAAACTGAACTTTCCAGGATGACAGAACTTCACAGATAAGCACTGAGGTGGTTCTGATATCTCTTTCAGATGCCCCCTGGAAGCTTGGAAGTCTCCCTCAGGAGGTGTTCCTAGCGTATCCTGCGGGAAGGAGCCTCGGGGGATCATGGGGCTCAGGGGACATGCTGGTATATATGGACCTGGAGCACCTCACGTACGATCTTATCTCGGATAAGCTGAATACGACACTAAAAGAGATGCTATCCAATTTTTAAAGGAATAAAATGCTGGGTATTAGTATGTTTGTAGAAACCACACTGAACACGGACCAGAGAGAGCAAAGCTGAGAACTGTCTAAGGGGCTCAGTGATGTATACAGTGATTGATATATACAACATATAAACAATAATATAATATATAATGTCAGTGAAGACAGCTGTCAGATGAAAACCTGTGCATGGACAGGTCTGAGTGCAGCCATTCAGAGGTTTTCCCAGAGCGACTAGAACGAGGCTGAGAATTCGAACTCTGGTTCCTTTAGTAGCTAATCGCTAATAGCCTGCTATCATTGTTTACAATAAAAACAAATGGATTCATTCCACAATCGCTTTGTAATGGACCACCAGCATTAGTGTTCAGGTGGTGAATGAAATGTGGTACCATGCATCTCTTCATCTTCTGGCTTTGATCCTCCTGGTGTTTTGAAATAAACTTTCCCTCCTTTATTATAAGAGTCCATTAGTCAATATCATCATTTAAAAAGCTAATCTACACATAGTCAAGAATCAAATGTCTGAAAGGTTAGCGGTTGGATTTGTAATTTGGCAATTCATTTTTAACATATTATTCTATAAGAACAATGTTTACTTTACCTCTTTGAAAAATACAACAATAATTGTTGTTCTAAACTACTTTTAAAGCTAATATGACCTTCATCCAAACTCTTAAAGACAGACTTTGGTATTCAGCCATAGATATAGACACTACATCACTCTTTGTTTACTTATATCCATATTTGTACGTAGTTTATTACAATAAACATTTCTATCAATTTTGCTGAACAGTTTGAGTTAAATTTCACAAGCAAAGTTAAAAAGTCGTTAACTGAAAAATGTTGAAGTTACATTACTTTATATACATGCTGGGTTTGCTATTTAACAACACCAGTTCTTGAATCCCTTTATCTTCTTTTGTCCTTAAATCACAGCCATTTTGGGCAGGTGTTTACAAGACAATACTCAAAAGACCAAATGTTATTTAAACAAATATCAAATAACTTAAATGTAAGTTATTGCATCAGAGAAATTTAAATGCAAAGAAAACTCTTTGGATTTGTTGCTCTGTTTCTTTGGCTGTTTTTGAGCAACTTATGCTTTAAACTGGGTCCACTCCACACTCTTCCCAGAGGAGGCCACTATAGTTAACAATTTAGTCTGAAGAAATGCTTCATTTTCACGGTGGAAACAACACAACGGATTGATATGATCACTACATAAATCCAGTTTACACTTATCTGTTCAATGCTTTCCATTACTCTGCTTATGGTCATGATCCCAGCTTCCAGTTTTGTGATCTTAGTCTCATGACTTCTCGTCTAAAAGGCTTTTAAGACTTGCTTCTAACGGTGCGACTGAAACACCAATATTTGCTAAAAAAAACCCAAATCAATCTGTTTTATAGATTCAGCTCCAGCTAAAACCATAAGCCCCCTCAACCCACTATACCAGACAGATGCATCCATCTTATATGCAGAAGAATATGACAGAAACAAATTCAAACACATACAGTCTGTATCAGTATTAACTATGATATAATAGCACTGGATTCAATTTATAATACCACCCCCAAAAGAAAAAAAAAGAAATCTAAGAAAATAAATTTGATGGCATCCAGTAATTGCTTCTGCAGCAATCATTCCTGCTGCAGTCTGACTCCTGTTTTTAACAGCTTTAACTATGAGCATTAAAGAAGTTTTACGAATCAGATACACAGAGGGGATTATAATTTAGGTAGACTTTGACGTGCAGATACCTCCTCTTTGAGTGTAGCCAGCAGCACGTTATAAGTGTTGGAGGAAGGAGAAGCTTGGGTTCTCTGTTTCACCACCTCTGTGGGAACCCGGATTAAACACGCCACCTGAGAAAAAAACAAAACAAAAAGGAAAAACAGCATCAACCCATCTCAAATAGATATAGGTAATTAAAGTTGCTGTCCCTTACTGGGACTAAAATTGGTCAAATCAGTGCAACACTACATTTTTCACTAACAAACTACAGGTGGAATAGACTGAGATATGCAAACAAAAAATCAACACAGAGCTCACAATATATTGAATTGCAAATGCAATCACAAAACCACCATGAATTTAATAGGATTCAATATTTGCTGAGACAAATTTTCAATTAGGATGGACAAATATATTGCATATTTATCAGTATTGCAAAATTACTACACAAAATATACACTTCATGGAAAACCACCAGGATTGATAGATCTTTGCTTATTGCATTAAAGCTGTCTATGTGTGTAATATGCTGGTTAATATTTAATGCAACAATAACAGGCGTTATAAGGTAAATAGATGATTAGGTGGCAAAGTTCAGTGTCTTTTCAATGCTAAAGCTACAGACTCCAGCTAGAAGCAACTTATATATATATA
>JAUZNJ010032536.1:0-13627 GCA_034780135.1 Jordanella pulchra | reverse complement strand
ATATATATATAAATATTCGACCATCCTGTGTGATTTAGTTGTCAAATTAGCAGAGTTTTAAAGAAACTGCAAACTCTTGCCTCAGGAAAACATGAGAATATAACCCAGTATAAAACAGAAGAATATTAGAAATATAATAAGCCTTTATTTTCCCCACAAGGAGGAAATTCAGCTGTGTCGAGGACAAAATAAAAACCCAAATTAAACCAATTCGTTTCACACATTAAGAAACTATAAAAAGTTTTATAACTAAAAAAGAAACAAGAACATTTGCTTTAAAAATACAAATTAAAAACTGCAATAGACTTTGCAACTAAAGGAAAAATGTGCATCACAACAGAAAAGTAGCACAGTAACTAAAGAGGGATACATTGGATTCTATTAATCAAGTGGGTAACATAATCTGGTAACTAGAAACCCACAAATTGTGAATTTTTAGTCAGCTGGAAACAAAGGAAAAAATACCATTATCCCCCTCATAAACAAAATCTTTTCAAATATTAACATGGATATAAACACTTATTTAGCTTATTGGTCTTTGCTTTGCTAAAGTTATCCATCTTCTGCCCCTTCAGTGAGTTAAGGGTGGATCCAAGGACGGAGCTAGCCTTCCTAATGAGTTTGCTAAAGTCACTCCCTCTCTTCTATGGATAACCTGCTGCTATAACAGGCAAATCCACAAAAAAATGGCTGATGCTACAAGAGATTTGAGACGTTTTAACAACTGAAAAATATGTACTAGTCTAGGAGCCGATTAGACTACGTTTCCTGGATCGAAGGGATTCAATATAAAAAACTGAGGAACACATATTTTTTAAGCATGTATTTTACAGCAGGGACATATTTTAAACTATAAAACAATTTCTGAAGAGAGTTTATTATTATGGTTTAGATTGTAATATAAATTTCCCAAATCTGGACTCTGATGCAAACTGATGACAAGGCTGTTGTTTAACTTTAGAGCAATAAGTCTCTGATCTGACCTGGACACCTGATATTGCACCTGCAGATCAAACTGACCATTAACCCAGCTACCCTTTTTAAAAGGTTTACCCCATAGCTCATGTCATACAATGACATTTTTGAGTCCACCTTTAGGACTTAATTTCAAATGAGCTGCATTACTGGCACCACTGGGTTATTATTAATATTGTCTATCCTATATCCAGTGCCTAATGAAAACACCATGCAAAGGTTTGTTGCAATTATTCAGAGGGTTACCATTTTCTATTGAAAAAGCTTTAATTGCACAGCATAAAGCAGACATTTTTCTGGCCCTATTGTGAGTCAGGATTCATGTTTTTCTTTGACATTTCCACCAAGCAAACAAGAAATCAATGCACAACCTTTAGCTTCCTCCTCCACACTAATTACAGCTTACTGCCCACAGAATTTACTGCTAAAGTGAAGACCGAGCAGGGAGAGGGGAAAATCATTACTATCCAAGTTCATTTCACTACCTCATCCTAAATGGGCCCAAGCTAAAAGTAGGAGTGATTAATGTACAATAATTCCAGTGATACTAATCTACTTCTGCAATGCAAAGTCAAATCACTGGGCACAAGGCATCCAGAACATTGCTGATTTATCAAATGGTTCCAATCCGCAAATGTGGTGAACCAAGTGGTTCGAAAGGTAAACATGGAGGGAGTGCAAACCATAAAAAGCATAATGCATAAGTCATATCAGGTCATACTATTTGCTGCCCTGAACAGCAGGGTTACATTTCAGCCTGATCAATTATTAGAACAATGCCTTATTGATATCTGGAGACACTACAGACCAGTGCAGTGATGAAACACCAAACTGACTGGTCACTAGTAGAAATAAAATTCAAGTAATAAAATAAAAATCCCATAGACTGCACCCTGAAAGATAAGTAGGGCTGGTCCTGACATGGAACCCGCTATAAATGATCGTCTCTTTTTATAGTTCACTGCTGCTGGTGTTGAGCTTATACTCTCAGGTGATATGCATGGAGGCTTAGGTACAAAAGCATAAACCAGTGCTCCCTTTCATAAATGAAATTGACACTTTTTATTTTGAAAATAAAATTGATAGATTTTATTACTGCAATCATGTGAAGTCGTTTTATCATACTTTAAAAATCCCATCTAGAAACAATTTCTTTTCTCAAGCATTGGTGTAAAAACTTGCACATTGAGGATTAGAAGAACACTTAACTAATTCTTTCTTAAACTGTCAACAACCTTGAATAAACTGACCAGAAAATCCAAAATCAAGCAATTCACAGCCCTCCTGACCAGTCAGGCTGAAGAGCTGCTAAACATTTATCAGAAGGTGAAGGTGTCAAGAGCATAAACCCAGACTCAAGGTGAAGATGGAAGCAGTAAGACCATGAGGATACACTTAAAATCAAAGTTGACAGAGTTTTTGGGATGGATTAAATAAGACATACACCTTGAAAGAGTAGGCAACCATACCTGTGCAAGGTCGATAACAAAGTAAAGGACTAAAAAGAGCCTGAGATGTGTTGGTGATGTACTGCTTTGAGCATGTGTTGTCAGAGATCAGTTGGACCTTTTTAAAAGTGGATGATGGGCTAAAAACATTGCTTAACCCGTTTCTAAAGGAAGTGTGATCATATGCATTGTTTATTTGGAAAACTAACATGTCAGAGGTTCTTGCATCTGGCATGCAACAATTTCCACATATATGAGAAGGAGGTTTAAAGGATTTAACTTGAACTGTAATCATGTGAATTTGGACATAGTCATGTTCTCAATATGGACAAGGCTGCTTCTGATTAATTTATATTTTAGTCCAAGTTTCATCATATTCAGGATTTGTGTAGAATTACTAGAAGTATTTTGTATAGAGTAGATGACCAATGATGTTTGGTTCAAAGATATTAAAAGATTAATGAAAGTATTCAATGCAAAGTAACATGCTGATTTATTGCCACTAATATATTCAGTGCATTTTTTACTTTTATGTCTCTATTGCAAAATTTCCTAATGCTATGCAACTATTTGAGAAAGCCTGGAGCAAACAATGTAATCTCCATGCACCATATTTTTTAGTAAAACAATATAAGAAAGGATAGTAGATTTACTGACTGTTTGTAGTTATGCATTTAATCGGATATAAATAAGATGGTACTGGTTTTAATGCATTACAGTCTGTGTTACAACTGCAGAACCAGAGAGCTGATGGAGCTGAAGTAAAAACTTGAATCGGTTTATCCTTGATTCTAACCTCTGGCATCCACAGCCAGCCCTCTGCCCTTCTTTGGGAATCCATCCTAAAGCTGATTTAAGTTATCTCTGCCTTTAAATAAGCATTGACCTCAAATTGTCGAGTTAAATCCAGCTTCAACTGGGATTCTCACAACTACTTTGATACAGTTTACATCTAATTAAAAGGCGTAGGATTTAGGAAGGTATGTTTCCAATGTATTATGGGTGTTTAATATGTAATAATAACATTTTAAAAGATGATAAAAATTAAATGGTGTCATGTCATGAAAATTACAGACCCTGATATTTTGGCACACAACCCCATACATTTGTTTGCATTTCAAAAGGGTCAATCCTAAATCCTTAATAATTTCTCGAGAGCAAAACTGTCTACCGCATTATACCACAGGATTGTGTTTATATACTTAGCGCTCAGCGGAAAATGTATTTTTCACAAAAGACTAAAAACCCAAATAAGAATTAAAACCGTGTGTTGATTTATATCATACATATAATGAAGTGTTACATTATAACCTCCTCTACATTCAATTTCCACAAATTAAGTAATTTGTAAATCACATTTGCTGCTAAGCAGTAGTTAATTACAAAGCAAACAGCATTTCTGCAGCTTGTTACGCAGAGTGCTGCATTGTCCCTGATGTATTTTGACCCAGATTTATGTGCATCTATTGGGAGGATGTTCTCATCAGGAAAACAAGACCCATAACGGTTTCCTAAAAGTCACTGAATGATTTGTGTTTGTCCTCAAAACTTGAAAACAAATGGCCGCCCTTGCTGTACAGGAAGGACAGCAGTTCTGCAATTTATTCATGTTAAGTAAGAAGACTGAGATCCTGCTGAATACAGATTACAGAAATTTAGCCGTTTAAAAAAAGAAGTCTCCTGCACCAAGGGCAACAATAAATTATTTTTATCAACAAATCACCATAGTCTTGTTAATGTTAACCAATTCAGTTGGGTTTTTAAGACATACCACCACTAATTAGCAACGACACAAGGTTAATAAAGTCCTTCCATCTATTTTGATGTTTAATTTGAAAGTATAAAAAACAAGCTTTTTATAGATCCAGCTTTTAGTGTTTTCCAATGAGGAAAATCAGGGAGCTTTTCTAGAACATAATATTTATTCTTGTAACATTTTTGAATTGCATTGCCTTTGGTGAACTTACTTTTAAACATAGTCCATACAACCGGGATCAGTGGTGTGGAACTCAGCGCTTTTCATTAATTGATGGCATAAGGTATACTTTAGGTTACAAGCATCCACATAACACTGTAAAATGGTATATGGTGATGTGCTTGACTTTACTTATCGAGTTACTCTGATAACAAAGTTAGAAGTAGCATTATATATCATACTATTGTTTCATTTAATAATAGCATAACATCTAATGCCACTTCTGCTTCTGCACCTTCAAATCTCAACCTGTACATCTGTCCCTACAAGCCAGGTTAGCAGGATACTGACTGCAGAGATGCACATAGGTTTAAGTTCCTATTCTGAAAAGAAATTTTATTAATGTTTTCTGCATAAACCCATTTTTTAACCTCCAAAAATTCACATTGAAATTAGAGCAATAACTATTATCACCATGGAATAAACTTGTCAATTCGAGTATATAAATCAAAAGAAAAAACAAAAGAAAAACAACTGTCAACAGAACTCATTTGGAAAAAAAAAAAGTTTATATTAGATGACATTAGGACGACCCTTCATTACATTTTTCTCATGTTGAAATAAGGTTTGAGTTCTGTTTGTAATGTCTCAGGCACACTTTGAACAAAATACAATAGGATTAGAGTGTAATGATTCTGCTGACCACTCTGTTAACCCTGTCAGCCTGAACTGTGGCCCTCCATTCAGTGTTTCTCTGCCCAATCTCCAAGGCACGCTTTAGGGAAGAAATGTGCTTTCCGAGCTCTTTGTCAACATTAACGAGATTATTTGATCTAAAAAAAATAAATAAATAAAAAATGATGGGCATTAAATCCCACCATAGTATTTAATAAATGTTTGCTTTCATAGCGGAAAATCAGAAAACGCATTAGGATTTTTTGGCGAGGTTCATGATGTTTTCCTCACGACCCATTGCTCCCATGATATTAAAGTCCAATACCAAGAGTTCTGCACCATTTGGTAATCTCTATGCCTTAGAACAGAGTGGTTTACTGGGATACAAAATTGATGTGTTTTATTTATTTTGACAATATACCAGCTGTACTCCACGTGGCTGGTTAAGCTGGAGTAAGCTTTACCTTTATAAATACTATAAATTGGATAGTGAGAGGTGAAAAATCAAAGTTGTGCTAAAATATCATTCAGGCACAGAAAAAAAATTATCACTTCGCCCTTCGCTTCGTTTTTATAAAAAGGTAAACATTAGATGTAAAATACAAGCCACACAAAAGAACAAACAAAACGTTTAACCTCTTTCCAAACAGATCACGATGATATCGTGAACTAACAATTTTGAAAAGAATAACAAAACTATGTCTTCATATTGTTACCTGCAAAAAAGTAAAAGTGCTCACATAGATAAACAAATATTCAAAAGGTATGTATGATCGTAACATTGGATCCATTAAAAAGGTGAGTTTCAAGTCCCAAACTATGCAAGCATCAGCCCAGCAAAACCGGAGACACATTTTCCCTTTTGATGTTCTGAAGTTTGCCATCAATCATTTTGACAGTTTTTCTCAGGACTAAAGTTCACATGTTAAAACAAACAAACCAAAAAAAAAATCCACGCATGCAAAAAAACTGGAGTTTTATCACACCTAACTTTGTTAAAGATAACAATCTCCTCCTCATGCACAGCAATGCTGACAAGTTCACACTGAAGCAGAAAATGGAAAAAGCTTCACAATGGTTCTGCAGCTTCACCTCCCAGATGAATCCCTGAGGTCCTATCACAGTCACGCCTAGTAATACAAAGCATCTTCACTTTCAACAAAAAACATCAGATACTTTAAACTTATGTTTTTGTAACCGTTCATAAAAAAGATCCCTAAATAGTTAAAAGAAGCGTGATTTTTAGGCTAATCACATGACCCAATGTGGAGATAATCAGATAGTTAATTTCCAATAAGCCTGTTGAGAATAAGCAAAGCTGCAAACCAACTGCAACAGATTTTCTAAGCAATGAGCCAATAAATCCTGATAAATGTATTTACAAGAAAATACATGTTAAACTAGCTACTGATTTATGCCCCTTAATACCAAAAAATTCCATGTTTTTTTATACTTTATGAAGTGTTGTTCACGGGGTTGAGTAAGAAGGGAGACCTGATAAAAGGAAATTTAAAATTCAGCTCTCACTCTGCATAATGAACCAGCTGCAACTTAAAATTCATTGTTTAAAAATAGCAAAGGAAGCAAAAGCTTCACCAAACATCACTACAGTAGAATCTTAAAACATATTCACAAGCCAACAGTCTTAACAGTGTATTAAAAAGCCGATAATGGCATGCAAAGTGAATAATGAACAGTGTCTATGTGTTCCAAAGTTCGTCTTCAGTTAAAATCTTCACAGCCTCTTCAGACTCTGCTGAATGGAGGGATACTTGAAAACCAGTGAAAAAAGCTATACTATGTAGAGACTTTATATTGGCTTTGCTTGAAACTCCAGTAACATCCTATAACCTACAGAACTCTAGCAGGAAGCCCCTGAGATTAGACATTTAGGGTGAAGGCAGCCGAAGGAGATGGATGAGGATGGGATGGAGAAACTCCAAGGTGAAATGAGCTGTGAAACCACAGACTTGTAACTATGATCTCAATGATTGGCACGCTACGGGTTAATGAGAATATACTGAGGCACTTCTGCTGCGTCCTGGTTTTGGTGGTGGTGTCATTTATCTTAGATGAGCAGCTTTTCATTTGTAAAGGAGTTTGTGTTGGACATATAAGGAAGGTGTGCGGGTGGAAGCACAGATTGTCACAAAGTGAAATGTGAAAAGGCACTGGTGTTTTCCTTTATACTAGTCAGCGTTAAACTGTAGAGTGCTTGCAAAGTTCTCTCAGACTAGATTGAAACAGATGGGTTGTGCATTTCAAGTTTAGAACAAGATTTCCAGACATTTAGGTGTGTTCCTCCACTGAAGGAGTTAGGTACCAGACCGAGACAGTAAGTAATCAGCTTATTACGCAGCTAAGAGGCATTTTAGCTCATTTGAAAGCCATGTGTGTAAATCGGTTGTTATTATGCGTTTCTGTTTCGTCAAGTCTGAACAACAGAAATGCATAATAAACTATATTCTGGAGTTTAACCAGATATATGAAGTCAAATCAAAAGTGTCAAATTGCTGTTGATACTTTTTTCTCTACAAAAGTCTGGGGTTTCAATACCATAACTTGGAAGAAACAGATATAAGCTCTATTACGATTTGTTAAGGACGATAAACAAGCCTATCAAATGACTGTTTTCGATGAAACAGTACAGCACCTCTATTGTTTGTAAAGACTTAAAAGACAAGTATGAACTGGAAGTAAGATTTGACAATTATTAGAGACCTCACACTCAAGATTTTTTTAACCAGTGTTATATCTCTAGCATGCTATTTTTTTTTTCATTTTTCAAAAAAGAGCAAATTCCCTATGGTTGACAAGACACTGATTGTTTATATGGACACATATTTAGGTTTTGTTCATTAGTCTTTTCTTGATTGCTGGGCAGAGATCATTTATAACTCCTTTAGTTTGTACAGGTTCGCATGGATGGCTAAAAAAATAAAACAGAAAACAAAACAAATAGTGTTTGGTGGTTTAGAAGGTCATAACAAAACTTTACCTCCCACTCAAAAAAACAAAACAAACAAAAACACATCTTGCTCAAAGCTCTAAAAAATGTGTGATTATCTCTCTTCCTGCAATACTTAAAAGACAAGAAAATGCACAATTAGGGGGACCTTCACCAAGTAGTCACACCAACACAAATCTGTACCACAAACAACAACCCTGCTTTGTTCGAAAGCAGCCAGTAAGTGAGTAAACTGCTTTGAGGTTAATACGTGAGTGTGTTTTACTGAAGAGGATTAGGCAAGGCATTACCACAAAGCTTATAGCCAAAGTCTGTAGGGGGATTAAGACATCCATGACTCAAACGAAGGGGTTAGAGAAAAAAAAAAAAAAAAAAAAATCACAGGATTGTTTGAGAGGGAGGTCAAGAGAAGTGCTTGTCCTACCAAGAAAAAGTGAACCCGGAAAAAGCAGGGAGGATAATGTAAAATATTGCAGTAGGATTTGACAGTAATTGCATTTATTAGACCAAATCTGAGTTTTCCAAACAGAAAGACCATGAAAGCTTTTATCAGTGTTTTCTGAACACTCCACATTCACATTAGACCATTCTACATGGTCTTAATCATAATTTTGTGAAAACTGTTCAAAACTGATGTGCATCCAGAGAAGTCAGCCATGCATTTTTTTCATACTAGAAATGGTGTAATTGAGAACTAGATTATGTTCGTTTTTTTATTTTCACTGTTGCCTCTTTTTGCACAATTGGTCCCCTGTGAACATTCATCCATACTAAACATAAACGAGGTAAACTATGCACTTGGTGTTACTTTTGAATCAACTGTGTATAACACACTTATTATATTGTAACAAACAAAACAGAATCATCTGCAGAATGAGAGTTTTACATGGCAAATGTTCAGACTAGTTTGCAAAGAAGTCAGACAAAGCTAGGCCAAAGATTGTTTAAAAAACTGAACAGATTTATTGAAGATATGTGCAACATAGTAACTAAAGACAGACCTTCAAAGATAATCAGTGGTGTAAAACCAGGCTCGAGTTTAATATGTCTGCATGGTGACGTCTTTCATCCTTCCCCAGCAGACACAATTATCTGTGTTATACAAGCTAATGAACCTTGTCCTAGTTGAAAGATCCCGAGTTTCTTATACTATTACAACTGATTCATAGGAGGGACATAAAGGGCTTAGGGGTTCTAGTAACAGACATGCTTATGTATTTCATCATACAGAAAAGACTGCAGTTTTCATTGCTGATCTGGAGTTTCAAGATACAAGAATTAATTTGTATAATAAAGTTGAGATGATATCTGAATGCAGAGGAGGCTGTAGCAGATAAAATGTTACTTCATTAAAATGACAAAAACAGTCAATGTTAGATCAAGGTCATAGTCGAAAGGCATGCTTCAAAGAATCTAATAAATAAACTCTTCTGTGCACTTGTCAGTGCTGGAGAACCTTGAAGATTGTCCTGATTTGTGACAAAGACAGAGATATAGGGACTGACCTCTCCAGATGCTTCACAAAGAAACAAACAGCTGGATCAACATCCCGTCCACCTTCACCATAGTGTGAACACAGTTCAATCCTCAGCACCTAAACACGAAAGAAGAAATGTGAATCATACTTTTAGGATTTTTGAAGATGCATGGAATTCAAATATAGGATTTTAGATGCATTACATGGAAGGACATGGCTGCAGAAACAAACACTTCCCACCACTGTTGGTGCTCTCATTTAAAATATTCAACAAAAATAAATAGGCCAACTGAGATTATTTTGCCCTGATTAACTGCTCTGGATATTTCGAAGAAACAAGATTTTTTTTGAAACAGACAGATGGGATTGGAGGAGGGGGGGGGGTCCTCTGCAATTACACAGTCTCTGGGTCTCCATTCAAAGCTGTTGTTAAAGCTATTCTGTTGCAATAAGTGTCAATAATACATTCATCAATACTCAAAAGAAGACGGTCCTAAGCATGGCCAAAGCAGCACTGAGCTAAAATGAGATTATTCTAAACCAAAACTTAATCTTACGTTTTCTTTGATATGTTTTACATTTTCTTGTAGTGAAAATTTCTTAAGATTGCACCTGAAACTTAATAGCAACTTTTAAAAGGACCGAATTAGAAGAAGCTAGATATTGTTTTTATGTGTAATTATGTTATGGAAAGTTCAACACGCAATCAGGAAAAAAAATCTTTAGAGTCGCCTTGCTGTAAAGCAAAATGGTAACAAGGTAACACTTAGGAGTGTTAATATTCTTTGGTAAAGTACGTGTCCTGTACTCGGTTACACCAATAGCTGGAAAACGTGCTTTTAAAGCATCTGAACCATGCAAATGTTTGTGTGCTCAATTTGAATAAAATAAAAAAAGTTAAATGTTTACAGAAGCTCCATCTGCAGAGGAAACAGTAAAATTGGGAACGCACCAATACCAGCATTGGGGCCTCAGACTACATGTTCATATGTTTAGATTAGCTCTGATACTAAAGGAACACATACTAGCGTAATTTTCCCTTTTACAGCCAGTATGATTATGCACAGGAATACTTCAGCTCAGTAAGTAGCAGTGATGCTCCATAAAATTAGGACAAGCTACACGAAGTAGAGGAAGTAGCAGTGGTAACAGCAACAGGGTAGCCGGACAAATGCTAATGACTTTTTGCTGCCAGATTGTTGAGGAGCCATGTCAGGGATGTGGAGGTACTCCCAAGTGAGCAAGGATGACAAGAGAAGCAGCCCTCGCTTGTTTACAGGGATATCATTTGGTTAGCTTAGCATCCAGACTCTGGTCTGTAAGCTGACCGAAAGTATGTTAAGAAAAGTTATTAGTAGTAAGAAGAAAATAAAAATTAAAACAAATGGCTGATATCTCACCTTCATCAGATTCAAGGTAAATATCCACCTTTTTCTGCTTCGCATATCAAGAGAATATGATCAGAGCCTTTTATTATTAATACCTTGGTGTTCACCTGGACAACAAACTCGACTGGAGATGCAACTATGAAGCTGCCACAAGAAGGGACAGAGCAGAACGATCATAAGGATGTTTAGGCCCGTCAATGTTTGCAGCAAGATGCTGCATATCTCCTATAAGTCTGTTGTGGAGAGTGTGATCTTTTCTGCCATCATCTGTGGCTAATAAAGAAGACTGGCTCTGTTCTATGAAACTCCTCAGGAGATTATTTAACAAAGAAGATTTCATAAAATTCTTCATAAAATAAAGAACATTAAGGACAACAGTGACCATCCTCTTCAGAAGATTGTTAAACAACAACAGCGTGTCTTCAGTAAGAGGCCTCCAGATCCGGTACCAGACAGATGGATACAAAAGATCCTTCCTGTCTACAGCTATCAATACCCATAACTTGTTGAAAAACCCACAATGAGTTACTGCAACATCTATTTTCCCTTTGGGATTAATTATGTTTTTTTTATTTGAATTAAACTGAATTAAAGCTTAGCTTTTGTTTAATATTCTGATCAGTAATCTGTATTGGCAAGTACTAAAATGTCATTGCTTGTACAGGGCTGGAAAAATCTAGTATCCGTAAGTACGTATCTGTAAATGCAATGTTTAATCTTGTTGACAATTGTTGTCGCAAGAATTAATGATTCATGATATGTATTTGGAGACAGTTTTCAATGAAGAGACATTTTACTTCTCAGTTGTTAGGTATTTCTAATGTAATGTCTTTCTTTTATTGTCCACAGGTTTTTAATTCAAGACTTTGAAACAGTGATGTTCAGGAATTGGGTCGGGCCTGGAATAGTCATAATTGCTTAGTTGGCCATTTGTTTAAACTGATTGTCCAGACTGCCTAACAGTGTCATAATTGAAGCTGGCTGCATGCACTAAAAGAAATCAAGATAAATTACTTTTGAATTATTGATTTAAAGAAGCCTTTCAGTTCAATATATAAACAAACACAATTAACAAGTGTAATATTGGACTCCTTGATTTTGACACTGATGCACTATCAATTAATACCAGAAACAAATGCATATTTTTAATTGCACCTATGATTAATTTATGGGCTTTTCAAATACTAGGGTCATTAATGTACAGCCAATCCATCAGTGTTTATGTGCAGGTTGTGACGTGGATGGTTTCCTCTGCAATTTATGTAACAGAGTAATTTCCATCACCACTGGAAACACGTTATTAAATTAAAGACGCTGCTAAATCACCAGATCAAAGAAAGCATATTGATCACTTCATAAAATGTGGTCATTAATAACACACTTTAAATAGATGTTGGAGAAAAGAAAACAGCAGGACTCCTTTCTGTTGCTGCATGGTTCATTGCAACTTGACACTATTTAAAACAGGACAAAATAAATATTCTTAAGCTTTTAAAAATCAAACATTGCCATTTTCTTTATTTTTTAAAAGCCTGTAAATGCATTATAAATAATGTTAAAATTTTAAATGTTTAAGGAATTAAGTCTAAAGGGACCTAAAAACAAAGCCAATCAGTAGGTGAAACTTGATTTTTTTTCCTGAAGAGTGCCACCCAGTTAGAGAATACAGGAACTGGAAATGCCAGCAGCAATGTTAATCAATAATCCCTGGCTACCGTGAAGCAGCACTAAGTCTCTTTGAGGCAGGTATGCTGCTTGAATTTGTAAAAAAAAAAAAAAAAAAAAAGAAAAGAAGAAAATCAAAGTATGCCATGAATGTCTGCCATGTGCAGTTCCATCTTTTTGAATCTCATCCTGCATCCCTTCTGATATCATTTCAAGGCATGAGCATGTGTTGTCTGAACGCTGGGGAAGAGTGTTAAGCAGGGCCTCTTACTGAGATTTATAAGCATCAAACTTTCTCCTTCATTCCTTGATATTTTTGTGCACCAAGTTGTTTCTTCCCCACATGAACTATGTTTGTTCACATCAAGTAAAACACAAAATCATCCAGATATATTACAATAATATAGGCTGCTTGTTAAAAATATTCTGTATAGTTTAATATAAATCACCATATTTATTTTTTGCAGAAACTGATGAGACCAATATATGTATTTCAAAGCATTTAATGATTGCACAGAGTGTCTTCGGTACCTCCTGAATCCAAACTGAAAATACAATACATTTTGGCCATAACAGATTAAAAGTAATTTTAAAAATCAGTTAGTAATGTTCATTAAAATACTTCAAAAGGACATATTTAATCAATGTAGCATAAATAAAAGCTTGCTTAAAGGTTAGAGACATGCACATTAGTGGAAATAAACAATTTTGCATATTGTAATTTTTATATTGTATTTAGACAACTAGCTTAGAAAAAAAAAACCTGCATCAGATTAGTTTTCTTACGGCCAGCAGGTACGTTTACATGGACGTACTTTAAGTACACATAGTAAACGAGTCAAGTGGATGTTACTATACTCTGACTCCTTGATCGGAATGAAATTGCGCTTCCAATGATAGAGCATTGTAAATGGGTTTCTGCAGAATAAACTGGAAAACAAAAAAAAAACTAGAGCTGCAGCCAAAGAGCCTTTTAGTTATCAATCAATTTTGTTTGATTAATCAATTAATCTAAACAAAACTTTAAAATAAAATCATTTTTAATCAAATAAATGTTTGGAATTTAGAAATAAAGAACTTTTAATTGTGTTTGTTTAATATGTATGTATATATGTA
>JAUZNJ010032535.1:0-13628 GCA_034780135.1 Jordanella pulchra | reverse complement strand
AAACTTCTTAACTTTTTCCAGTCTCCGTGTTGGTGTTCTGCATGTGGGTTAGCGCACTTAAACCCATCATGACAACCAATATAAAAAAAAAACAAATATGTGAGATGGCAGCAGACTCCATCCTGAATAAATCTTAGAGAGAACATAAATCAGATAACTCTAATCTAAGTCTGAGTAGCATGGTAAATATTGGTGGATGATGCATCACGCATCATGCACAGGATGATTTTTTATTCAGCAGTTAAAGGGAGAGTTTAGAAAGCCTGTAAACGACTGGAGATTAGGCCACAGTCTCACCTTTCAGAAGGTCAATAACTAGAGCTGGACAATATTTCAACATCAACATATATTGCAATATTTTTAATTTAATATTGGTAATAAGACTTTGACACAAATTTTCAATATTTCAGTATACATCAGTCTATTAACACAGCATTGGTCTCTGACTCATGTTCCAGGTTTTCATGTAGTTTTATGTATTTTTGGTTTCCAAGGCTAATTTTTATTAAATGTTATGCTGGTGAAGTTTTATAAACATTGCAAAATATTCGTCTTAAGTCTGTATAGTCATTTGTTGTAGGCATTCTTGGCGGTCTTTCAAAGGCTTTTATTTTTCCCACGTCGACATCGAAATTATATTGTATCGACTGAAACTAAGAAATGTATTGTGATATAAATTTTGGACATATCGTCCAGCCCTATCAATAACCCTGCACCTACATCCACCCATACAAGTGTTAGATTGGCCCGGTCAGCATCCAGACCTAAATTTAATTAAGAATGTGATAAGACTTAAAAAAAAGATTATTTTCACACATGGTCTCCATCCAAGTTACTTTTAGCTTTAGTTTTATAAAGAACAACTGGCATTAGTCTTTCAAACATCAAGCTTTATAGACGCATACCCCCGATTTCTATCCATTGGTCAGCTGGTTAAAGAAAGCTTTCATGGGCCGCTGTTATTTTCTACTCTATAGCTACTTGTGTTCAGAAACATGTGAGTTGATTTTTGTTTGCAGCCTTTCTTGTTCATGTTAGCCAAGCTCCAATCTTATCAGCAGACGCTGTTAAATAAAAGCCTTTTATTTAAGCAACACCTGATAGGTGTGATAAATCAGAAACCGGGATCATTGGTTTAGTATGTGTTATGATTGTTTTATTGCTTGAAACTTTCCAGAAGTGAAATGCACTCCGAACTAATGAAGTTGGTATGAAAATGTTAGATTTAGATTTACTGTTGAAGATCAAATTTAAAGATTTGCTCACTACCTGGGTTGAATACATGTAGCTTTTCTGCCATTAGCCCTTTAAGCAGGCATAATAAAATATAATTTAATAATGATATTTTGCTTATTTGTTGGAATGCCAAAACTCAGACTGGAACAGACTTGCTGCCAGTGACGGCTAAAAAGCTCTTTTTCTGAAGCTGTAATGGTTGCACAACAGGGGTTTCGTTTCACTTATTTTATGAGTGGTGCAGAGAGAGCTCAAGGGGTCTGTGTTTTTCTGGCTTAGATGTGTGGGATACTGTTCGTGCTGGGGGAATTTGGCTTGTTAAATGTGAGAATCTCATTGCTCATTGTTTCCCGGCCGAGACATCAGTACCATGGCGTCTTGATTTGATGTCAGGAAAAGGTGAGTATCAGATCATGGCAGTGTCGGGAAGTGATGCTTTCTTCCCCTCATGTTCTTCTGTTATATTTAAAAATTGCTGAAAGGGATGCATTCATTACCCTCATTGTTCTGACGTCTTTAATGTCCCATTTGGATCGCTGTGATGTCAAACTTAGCTTAATGATCAAGAGCTTAAAAAGTTCACCTTTACATGTTTGGGTAACTAATGTTTTCCTGGCTTTTCCCAGACCAGATCAAACAATAATAGCTCTTAAAACATTTTTCTGTGTTTAATCTAAATATGTTTGGTTTTGATTATGGGTGGGTCTGAACCTCAGCTGTTGTTGGCAGAACAGAGGCAGGCCGTTTTTTTTTTGTATTCCTTTCCTGACAGAGGATAATACCAGGTTATTTCAGACGTGTTCTAAAGCAGCTGATTGCTGCCAAACAGAAAAGGCCAAGATTTTAACTTTAATAACAGCTTTAAGTTCCAATCGACCTAGACAGGTGGGATTTACCACATCGGAACCTTCTGGAGAACATTCAGTGATCCTGCAGGAAAGAGTGAACAATAAACCCAATCATGGGAAAGAAACAGGCTACCCCATTAAAAGTTGAATTCTTTCAAATAAATATACCAGTGTTGCTGTCTAAAATCTTTTTTATCTCTCTATGAAAGAAAGTGTTTTAAAAACATTACATTTGCCTGTATCAACATAATGTCTGTTCTAACAAATACTTTTAGTTGCATCCTACCCTATAATAGGCAGTTTTCTCCCCATTGGTAAAAATAACCTCAGCATCTTGTGCTCAGGAAAGTTGACCTTACTTCTAATTTTATTTCTTGAGATGTTGTGTTACAGCCAGTTTTGTCACCTCGCGTATCTTAATCAGAATCCAATCTCGTCTTTAACTTTGTACACAAGTTTCCATTTCTTAACTAACTCATCCACTTCCACTTCTCGTCTGATAGAATCTATGACGGATTCCACACCAATAAGTTGGACCACCTAATCCTAACCTTGCTTTACCAAAAACTGTCTTTGAAGGCTGTATTTGGTGTCCACCAAATATGTGCAAAGAACATCATTCAGGACCTGTTTATGGTTTGCATTTGCTATGGCAAGCTTGTATAAACAGACCTTTGTTTTTTATTTCCTTTAATTGTAGTATATTTTCTATTCAGTTAAGAAATAATTTTCAGATTCTTTGGATTCCCTTTTTGTGCAACTGGATGACTTAACAATCTTCCATTCACTTTACATGTAAACCCGACCTGACGCTCAAAACATGTTTGGTGTGAACGCACCACTACGGCCCTAATTGTAAGAACCTCAGACAGGAAATTTTTCTAAGTTAAATTTACTCAAATGGAGGAAAACTTAACTCAGACACAAATAATCGTCCTCTCTAAAGAGTAAAAAAATAACCTTTTTTATAGAGCTGTTTTAAAGGTAAAATATCCTCAGTTCGTGGTAATATTGGGGATGAAAAAAATAAACTAATTTCCTTTAGAGTCAGATCCTTTGAAATTCTATCAACAGAGTATAGATGATGAGAGAAACACCTACACTCAAAATGTTATTCCTTCTACTTGAGGTTTAGAAAAAAAAATTTCTTTGGGAGTAAAATGCATTGAACTCATGAAAAAGTACTGACCCATTTTTCCGTTACATACTGTACAGCTCTTTTTGTCTTACAACGTGGTTCACTTTTATTCTGCAATACTCAAACTGTTTGCATCTAATGTGATTATGCCTTGTTTAAGTTTTAACTTTCTGAAGTGGAAGTAAATGTTGGGATGTTATAGTTCACTGCTCAAAAGGAATAGCATCATTTAATCCATTTTACTGAATTGTTTCTTTCTGCCGATGAAATACGGGAGTTTATTTTTTTGAGTTTTGCATAATGTATAATAAATATTTGAATAAATAATTTAGAATTATATTTTTGTATCAAATATTGAAACAAGAAACCTCCTCCCACTGCATATCTCCTCTATTTTATAATATCAGGGGTTGAGGTTTGGTCAGTTGTGTTACAAGTGAACTTTGCTCTGACAGTATTTGACTATGAACCACATTTTTATTGATTGGGGATTGTGGACGATGACTTGGTCTGAAATATGACAAAGTTTTTCAATGTTGAATTAAGGCGGCTTGTAGTTTGAGACAGAATAAATGCCCAGGCAACATAAGGGTTTGCTGAAGTGATGCATCTTAAATTATACACATGTTTAAACAAACAAAAGCAACTATTTTTCTGTGTGCTAAAATAAAGGGATTGTGCCTCAAATCACTTTAGCCATGAACGAATAGTAATTTAGGGCTTCTTTAGAGCATCAGTAATATTTTCTGAAGAAGTAATAGTATGAGGAAAAAGTTATAGTCTGCATTTACTATTGGCCTTAATGTTTTTCGAAGCTGGGTTGGAGGATGAAAGCAACAAACCAATATTATTGGGTATTTGGGAAAATAAACCTTGTGGTACTTCCTTGATCCCATGCCAACACTCCCACCTTTAGAATTAGCCCAGGAACCACTGGATTCTAGTGAAACAGTGTTTGTTTTCCACTATGAAGCAAGATTAACATAACCAAGGACTATAAGTTGTCTATCAAAAATGAATGACCCTAGCACCCCCAAGCTGGTCTGAAAATTAAATTTGACAATATAACAAGGTCACATGCCCGATGAAGAAAAGCAAATTGGTAAAGGGAGATGAAATTACAACTTTTTGGCCTCAATGGAAACACTATATTTTGAGGAGTCAAGGATGTGAGTTTTAAACTGAACACTTTAAAAAAAACATCAAACATGGTTAAGAAAAGGTCATGCTTTGGGTTTGTTGTGCTGCCAATGGTACACCAATTAATAACGAAGCGATCCCTCCTAAATCCTCAAGTTCACCTCTACAGCTAGGTTTTTGTAGGAGTAGCCTAGAATTTTATATATATTGTTCCACTAAACAGTTCTTTAAATTCATGTTTATACATTTTTTGGGGAAGAAAATTAAAAAGTGCTCATTCAGACTTTTTTCTTTACCTTTTTGTTTTTCTCGCAAGTGTAGGGACCAGAAGTTACCTTGTGTGTATGTGCGTTCATGTAGTTGTATCATTACAACACTAGTAAACAGACATAGCTTGTTTACTATCATTTCCTGTTCTCTTAGACAAAAAGGTAAACAAATGAAAAACAAGCAAGGCGATCACTAATTGCTTGAGGGTGAGTCCCTGATTGTGTGAATCGGCCCTTTTGGTGGAATAGAGACAGGCAAGGTGAAAGCAAGGCCGGCTAGTTTTAGAAATCTTCCACAGATTATGTAAATCAAGGAGAAGAACCACGTTGTACCCACAACTACACACAAAAAAATCAAGCCAATATGTATTATCTGGAAGATTTTAAGAGAACATCAACACACCCATTTTAATGTGTAAAAGTCAGTTTTCTGGATCTTATGAGTACAGAAGCGATTGTAGCTTGGAAAACCCCCAAAGAGATACAATAAAATCCCTACAGAGGAAAACCTGGTCAGCCAACTGAAGTGACCCTCATGGCAGAAATCTTCAAGCCAAATACCTACTCACCCAGGCAGGACTTCAGAGACCACTTAGCCCTGACAGGTGTGTGCTAAAAGCTACCCATTCTCTAAAGGAAAAAGGTCGAATATCCATGTAGAAGTGTAGCAGAAGTCGTACAAACATAACAGGGAATCTGTTATATTTTAAAGCTTGAATGTAGGACTTTGATACACCGTGCAATAGTGAAAACCCACAATGAATTCAAACCTTTAAATCTAGTCGCTTTTTACCTCCACTTTGTTTTTAGTCGAGTGTGTCTGTCTGTCTGTCTGTCTGCCTTTCCATCTGTGTACATGATAACTTGAAAAGTTATGAACGGATTGTAATGAGATTTTTACCAAAGGTGCACCTCAGTTCAAGGAACAATCCATTACATTTTGGTGATGATCCACATCATATTCTAGATACAGGAAGTTTTTAAACTACTCTCTGATGTTGTGAGACAGGGATATTTGTTGGAACACGCAGTTCTCCACTAGACCAGAGTGGCAGCAGTGAGTATTAGCAGCCTTATCAAATCTGCTCCGGTGGGTTTTGCAAGCCAGAGAGCAGCTTGGCTTATTTAATTTTATATGTTGGGGAAAATAGTTTTAACATATTTTAAACCAAAAAGTCCACTTCAAAACCTCACCTGTGCAGTCAGTATATCAGGAATATGATCCTGCTAAAATATGCAGCTCTTGTTGAGAGTGGGAGACCTCCAGCATATCGGTGGGCAGCAGCGCTGGGGAGCCCATTAAAGCTCTCCGTACCGGCCAGCCTGTCTGGGATTCATAAAGTAAAGTGTTTTGGTTTGTGGTAAAAACTGCAAGTATCAGAATATCAGTCAATTTTTCTTCGGCAGGTTTTAACATTTTTAGTTAATTTGGGTATTTATACAGTTTCACCATAGTTCATTAAAAAATGTTATAGTGAAGTAAATAATCAGCTTTTTCCTTTTACGTAACTTTACTTAAACATATTTTTTTTTCACTTTAGAGCATAACAGCTTTTTATTTATTTATTTTTCATATACAGGCAGCTCTACAGAAGTGATCACAGCTTGAACATAATGTCTGTCTCCCAACAAACCCGGAATCAGCTTTTCTGATTGGTTTATGCTCTGCGTCAAGCTGCAAAAGTGCCGATTTCTCCAGTGTTGCCCCTCCAGTTGACACTCCGAACGCATTCGGAGTGAACGCACCTTCTGTCACAATTTGGGGCCAAATTTGATGTCTGTGCTCTCCAAGGACTCCCAGAATACTAATTAAACAACAACAACAACACACAATTTATACTCCTTCCTATATGTCATACTTAGTCATTTTTTCCTAATCTTAGATTTATTTTTTTTAATTTGTATTTCAGAACTCCTAACCATAAACTGAAAAGCTTTTCCGATCCACTTGAGTCTCTGGTTTCACTTTTACAGGCCACTGTGGGTGGGACAGTGTGAGTCAGAATAGTGGGAGACTTGGTAAGAGGGGTTTATTTCAACTAACCAGATAATGCCGTCTCAAAATGTCACTCAGCGCTTTGTTGTGATGAGGAAAGAGGCTGCCTCTAGTACATGAGTCATGAGCGTGGAGGACAGGTCAGTCTGTGGGAGGAGGACAGACGCCAAGGTTCTAAATCTGGATTTTTTTGTTTTTAGAAGGTCTTGCTTTGGACATTGTTAGACCAATTTAATATTTAATCATATATACAAACCTCTGGCTTGGATCAGACTGTATATTTTTAGCCATTTCTGCTTTGGGAAGGAATAGTTTTTTTTTTATTATTATTTCCTTCTTATACTTTTAAACAATTCTTTAAAAATCTGATAAATTGCAGATGCATTCCACTTTTACAGCTGGATATTTCTTGTCTTTCAGCAGAGCCAAAGGAAGACGTGTGACTTAAAAATCAAATAGTCTGCTTTGTTTCTCCATGTCCACACTTATTCGCTGTGAAAATATCACATTTTAGTTTCACTCAGATTTGTTTGACAAGAGATTTTTAAACTCACACGAATGCCAAAGCTGGAATCCTGTTTAACAGTCTGGCTTGTTCTGGGTGTACTGTTCTGGCAAAACGTGTTCTGTCCCAAACATTCCTCTATTTTATTTTTTCACATTATTTTTTTGATATGTTGCAAACAAAATAATTCTGCTATAAAGGGTTAAAAACACACTGAAATAAAGATAATGTAAAGAACTATTCCTTTTATCTATACCCCCAGCCACCATGTTACCATATCATTTGATTTTATCTGTCAGATGCTGCACCTCTTGTATCTTCTTTTTATTTTTGAAAGAATCTTATCGATCTTTCAGCTCTTTAAAGTCATTGCACGAAGATTTCTTCCCAGCAAAAACAAAAACAAAACTGATCCATGTCAGAAGTAGCTGGAAGCCTCTCAGTTTTCGTTCGTGGTAAACGAACCAGCCAATAGAGGAATTTTGATTGAATTTTTCCCAGAGCAGAAAAGTAGCTAGTTTTTATTGGTCACTTCATTTATTAAAGAAAAAAAGACTATATAAACCATTGTATGTTTAACAAAAGTAATTTCTCTCTAATGACTTTCAGTATAACCTGAATTGAATGTTCTCTTTGCATTCGACGCATTATTTTTTTTGCAGAAGTGGTTTGATTTTACTACACTGGAGTGTTTAAGAGCTTGAATGACCTCTGTTCAAAACATCTTAACCAGGTATTTGCGGACTTTGACTAGAATGCTTCACAACCACCAATTTTGTGTTATTAGCCATTCATGTACTGATGTACTGATGGTCGGACATTCTATCCAAGGATTGCTTTGGTTCGGAGGAGAAGTCGTGATTCCTTTAACTTATCCAGGTCCTGAAGTAGCAAAGCAGTCTGAGACCATCACACTGATATCATGTTCACTTGTCAGTATGATCTTACAGTTGATTTTGTGAGAGCCTTTCTTGACGCTTTTTATGGCCTCTTGGATAAATCTTTGATCTGCTCTTGGAGTAGTTTTGGTGCAACTCTGGATAGTTTTCGTACTGTTGGAACCATTCATGACTACCTGTTTTCACTGTGGTTCGCTGAAGTCCCAAACCCAGCTGTAAAATGTATTGGGTTTTTTTTTCTGTCTCAACTCCTTAAATTTCATTAGATTAGAATAGAGATCTTGTTTTTTTTCTTGCCTTTTTGGTCACCTGGGAGAGGCTCAGAGTAGAGCTGCTGCTTCTTCACATCAACAGGAGTCGGCTGAGGTGGCTCAGACATCTTTCTTAGATACTGTCTCATACCGTCTTCTTGGTATTTTGCACCAGAAGGAGGCCCGGGGGACAACCCAGCCAACAATGGAGGGACTATGTCTCTTTGCTGGCACCTCGGGCTTCTCTCAGCAGAGCTGGAGGAGCTATCTAGGAAGAGCAAAGTCTAGGAGTCTCAGCTGAGACTCCTGCCAATCCAAGATGAGCAGAAGATGACGAGTACGAGTGTTACATTTTGGATCATTTGGTCTTCTTTATGTTGTTGTAAAAGTTCAACAGCTCCTGAAACTAAGCCTCCCAAAATATGTGATTAATCACTGTTGATGGATGATTTACAACCAGTGGTCTTAACACCACCAAGGACCTAATGACTTTAGATAGTTTTGTCTTTTAAGTAAATCATCATTTCAAAACCCCCTCTTATATTTAGTTGTAAGAATGACTAAAAGCTAAAGGAGATTTTCAAGTATAAAATAAAATCTGTTAATTTGCATCGAAAGCATGTAATTCGGCTTCACTTGCTGGAAGATCTTATATTTGTCCATTTTTCTTGCAACATTTTGCTTTAATTACTACATCATAAAACATGTTTTAAACTTACCAAACAAAAAGTAGGGAAGTTTATTTCAAGTCTATTTTCCTCCTTCAGTGTAAACCAGGAGCTGTGTTGTATAAAAACATCATCCGTGTTACCAGACAGAAGCAAATGTCTATTAATAGCAGAAAAAAACGGCATAAAAAAAAAGTACATGTTTGTAAAGTGTAGGACTAATTTTATACTTGAACCAAGCTGCTGTGTGTGTTGACTAATGCTTTGTTCCTTTCCTGTAGTAGGATTCTGAATATGAAATACGAGCTGCTTATTTCATCAGCTCTATACAGTGCCTCACCAAAGTGTTAACATGATTTAAACCTTTTCATATTTAGACACATTTTCACCAGAAACTTTAATTTGTTTTATTTCTTTTTTTGCGATGGTCAAAAGTAGTGTAATAATTAATAGTAAACTGGAATAAAAAGGGCACATTTCAAAATTTTTTAGAAAATAAAACCTGAAAGTGTTGGCATGCATTTATACAGAGTTCCTCTGTTGTCTCTAAATAAATCTCAATGTCACTAGCTGCCTTAGGATGGCACCCAGTTATGCAACTTAATCCGACGAAAACAGACGTGCCAGACAAGGATCAGTGAATTATTTAATCAGTGTTTATTCAGAGAAGCAGCCAAGAGGTCATTGATTACTCCGGATGCTGAGGAAGGAAAGAACTATTTCATGACATCCCATAAACTTTGCTTTTATGGAAGTGCTTGAGGAAACCTTATAACAGGTTCTGCTATGAGTTTTGCAACATAACGAATCTACCAGCAAAAAAAGCTGTGAGTGAAGAAATGGACAATATAGTAAGTGGATTACTGGAGGTGGGAGCATCGTGGTTTGGTACAGGAATGATAATCAAAATGATGGAAAGCCGTTTCTCCCACCTCACAGCTATGCCCTAACTGTGTTTAGACTGGAGATTTTTATTAAAACGTGTGTTCTCCTCCATTTCTCTAATACAGAGCGTACAGCTATCCGTTCCACTCTCTATATGCCAACCACTGCCATGCTGACTTGCACTATTCACCTAATGAAACAGATCACTTTCTCACCACCGAATGCTGTTTTTTCAAACTGTCAGAATAGGAAGAACTGCACACAGACCAGATCATCTTTAAAACAACTTTATAGTAACACTGATGCAAATGCTACAAAAGACCAGAGCATGCCTGAAAACTTCCAGTGATTCATCTGTGTATAAAATCCTGTCATGCGCCAACTCATTCGTGATATCTGTGGTTTGGCATCATTACGATCTAAACTGTCTGATAACTCTTTTATATGTTCAGAGAAATTCTGTCGCCAAGCAACATTTCAGATGTTTTCCAAAACACTGCGTTTTAAGTTTTGTCTGGGGTTTGGGCATCCAAGCGGGGGGGACCAACTCACAGCAAGCGCAACTTCACATGTACTCCTATAGCAGATCGTTTTCCAAGTACCTTCAGATTATCGGATAAGATAAGAATGTTACTCTTTTTTTCCCCTTTCATCTGCTTGAGATCTTATTTTCCATCACCTTCTTCCCTCACTACCTGCCTTTTAAAAGATCTACTGTTTCAGATCCAACCACCAGTCTGGCTGCATGCAAAATAGTAGAGAGGTATTCAAATGCAATGATTTTCCATGGAAAAAACATTTTATTTCAATTATATAGTATTAAACAAGATTTTAAACTGCTTCAAAATTGCCTGTGTAACATCAACGTTGTATGAAACCTTTGAAGAAGAGCTTTTGCATGTATACAGATGTGCTGCTTACAGCAAAGAATTCAGGGTGCTGCTCGCTTCACACATGCAATCGCTTTTGTTTGCTTTGCAAAAGTCTGCACTCCTCCCAAATCTTTTGGACCTTCACTATCTCATGGACTGCTGGTAAGGCTAGAACGTTTTGTTCTGGCAGAGCAAGCTCTGTCCTCCTATCAATAGATCACGGGAGAAGATCTTGAGAGACAGAAAGAAGAGACTAAGACCTGCCTTTGTCAAAGCTGTAGATTAATTTGCCTTCAAGTTGATCCGCAGCACCAAACTGCTCAAAACCTTTTTATAGTGGCCAAAACAAAGAAAAGCAACTGTTGGCAAGTGTTTAAGGAATGCAGACACGTTGAGGCATAATCAGAGTGAATAGAAATGTTTGACATTTAAATATCTGTAGGCATATTATTGCATAAGCAGAGTTCAAGTTCATTTCTTATTTTGCTGTATACATTTTTTTTTTTTCCTGGTGAAAACAGTGGCTGATTGGGGAGCGAGACAGTCACTGCGGGACTATCTGCTCACGGACACTCGGGAAGCAGGTGTGTGGCTCCGATGGGCGGACCTATGAGACAAACTGTGAGCTACAGAGGGCCCGCTGCAAAGATAAAACACTGACAATGGCACATCGAGGGAGATGTCGAGGTGAGGAATTCACAATGTACCCTTGCTGGGCTGTATCTGCTGTCTGCAAATAAAGAACAGAAAAATGTAAAAACTCATGATGCCCATCAATACAAAACCTGTGGAACCTGATTCAGATAGGATTTGAAATAATACTGAATGTGCAGATAACTTTAAATTGGAACAAATTATAATTTGGTACTTTTTAAAATCTATAGTCCTGGATTAAAATATGTAAAGTAAAAACATTTCTCTAGAACATGGCCAAGTTGTACAACTTCAACCCTGAACAACATTCTTTAAATGGACCATTTTAACAAAATGTGGGAGATATTGGAAAAATATACCTGGTTAGAAGACCAGAATATGTCTGACCCCCCCCCCCCATGAATAGTATGTGAAAGAAACTGATTAGTATGGTTTGCACCTCTTGTTTAATGTTTTTTCTATGTTTGTATATTACAAACGATGGAAAAAATAAAATATGAAAAAAGAAATACAATTAAAAGATACCTATTTTTTTCATATGTGTTTTTCAGTACATGAAAGGCCAAAAGCAACATTAAAAGAATACAGTGTTGCTATCCAATACTTGCATGTTTTTAACCACTAACTCTGTAGCTGGCTTGATAACAAACCTCATGTTACTTTTGATGTAAAACAATCCCTTTAGCACTTGTCATACAAATTTAACAGTATATTTTAAGCTGTACCTTAAAAGTTTACATGCATTAAAGCATAAATGGTTTTTCTTTCAGTAAAGTTTCCGTTGCCGGTGGCTCCAGCGCCTACCTCACCATCTGACGGGAGAGACCCAGAGTCTAAAGGTAAGTATTGAGAAACCTCAGACCTTGGCTACTGTTAATTTCACCCCATGTAGGGGAAGGGTTTATTTGGAGGAATGCTGTTTTACTGAAGTCAAGAGGTAGTTGGATATAAACCTTACAGTAGCACAAAGAAATGTTTTAATGAGTCAAAGCCCCATTTATTATTGCTCGTCAAGCCACACACTATAATACAGCAGTATTCAAAATAACTTCAGCTTCTCAGAAATTTGTAGGAAATACCATTTGTGCTAAGAGAAAATAAAAGTCCCTTTTCAGTTTTGCAAAAAAAAACAAAAACCCAAAACAAAACAATGACAATGCAGTAAAAACTATTATGGATGCTGCTGCTAAAACAGCACTCTTGCTTTTTGTTGTGAAGCCATAGTCGGAACAAGATTTCAGTTTGCAGCTTGTTCAGAGGATCTAAATGTACTTTTTTTGCTTATGATGTTGACTTTTAAGGAAATGCTTCTTTAAGACACAGAGGCTTTGTGAACTGTTTTATACTGTAGTTCTGGTCTCAGGTTGAGCACATTGCTGCTGTGCTAGTTGGAGGGAGAATGATGCAAAATGTTCTGTTCATTTATCTTTGAATTGTTTCCTGTTTGCAAATTTTAGACACACTGTTTTCTTTCAATGTTAGGTTTTACTGTAGAGGAAGAATCAACTAGCAAAGCACTCCAACTTGCTGTCAGCTCTCTGTTGGTGTTTAGATGACAAACCTTGTTGCTTTGTTACATAGCTGACATTTGCAATAAATATGCAACCAGGAACCCATCATTAACGATCACTTTGTCACTTTTATGCCCAGATGGCGAGCTGTTTGAGCTTTACTTCCATCTCAGAGTCCTCAGCTGCAGAGGAATTTACAGAACACATCTCTGTGTCATGATCCTCATGCATGCTGTCAACCTTGGTGTTATAATCTTTGTAAGATTCTGCAGAACAACATATTTGTAAGATCAGAGGGAAAAACGAGGATGAAGTAATGTTTCTGTTCTTTGTGTTTCGGTAAGACTAATCAGTTGCTGGAGTCTTTTTCCTGCACCTTGTTAAACTCATTCCCCAATCCTGTTATTCTCTTGTACAGTTTATAATGGTTGCACATGGATTATGACTGTAATATTGTTTTTTCAATTTCAACCCCTTTCACTCCATAACTGGATTTTTCAGTTGAATTCTGGAAAAAAATAACCTGAAAGAACCTAAAACCTGGCATTTTAAATCAGTTTTTTTTAGGGCTGAGATGGTTAATTGTGATTAACCATTTATTGAAATAACCATCAACTAATTTGTTTAATTAATCATATCGTTTCCTACTGTAAAATTAATCAAATCAAAAAATCAAATAAAATTTTATTTATATAGCACATTTCAGCATCAAGGCATTTCAAAGTGCTTTACATAATTAAAATAAAAACAGCATGT
>JAUZNJ010032534.1:0-13628 GCA_034780135.1 Jordanella pulchra | reverse complement strand
ATTCTGCAGGAAAACTTAAAACCATCAGCCTGAAGGTTGGGTCTTGGGCGCAGTTGGGTGTTCCAACAGGACAATGATCCAAAACACACATCAAAAGTGGTAAAGGAATGGCTAAACCACGCTTAAACCACATTTAGCTGAACTGCACTAATTCTATCAAGAAGAGTGGTCAAACATTCGACCTGAAGCTTGCCAGGAGCCTGTGGATGGCTACCAAAACCTCCTAGTTGCCGTGAAAATGGTCAAGGGACATGTAAACAAATACTAATGTTGCTGTAGGTCACAGGAAATGCTCAGGGTAAGACAGACTGATGCTTGGGATTATGCGTCTGCCGTGTTTCTGTCCTGCTGAATCCTGATTAATAAATGTTCCGCTGTACTCTAAGTATTTTATAATTTTCCTCATCCCCAATGTCACTGTTCACACAGTATTTGCTTCTTCTCACTCACATCTGACTTTTGAGCTGGCTTTAGTAGTTACTGCACTTAATGTTAATTTTTGTTAGCTTTAGCGTTAATGAGAGTTTGATAGAAATGTATCAGACATTTGTGAAAATACGAGACAAATCACTTCCCTTATTGGTTCAATAAGGAACACAATATTGAACTGCCAAATAAAGTATTAAGTTAAGGAATAAAGGATTTTGTATTTTAAGAGACGGGTGGAAAGTCTAAGACACTCTATTCCACCAACAGCGTTCCCAGGGCAAGGCACTGTGCACGATAGGACTGTGATCACATCAGGATTGCTTTACCTTCTACATTTAAAATAATGTAGAAGAAGGGGCTCCAAAGGGCGTGGACACTCTGGTAGGTAAGGAAAGGTCAGCCAATGAGAGTGAGCAGTGAGCAGAAGCCTGAAGGAAAGGTCAGAGACAAGCAGGGTTCGGCAACAGGAAGTCAGAAAACTTCCAACCGCAGAAGGACTTTCTGGCAAAAATCTGGCAAAAATCTGTGGTCAAAAACAGGCAGCATCAGAAAACTCCTTAGAACGTAGAACAAGGCTTGAAAGCTGTGACTTGGTCAACAGACCATCTCGCACTGAGCCGGTGATGAGCAGCAGTTTAAATAGTTTAAATAATCAGCAACCAGCACAGTCAGGTAGAGCTGAAGGGCTGAAATCATGACATTACTGCATTACAACCGTTTACTTGTGTAGCTTTAAATAGAAGAATCAACCAGCAAAGTTTTCATTTAACAGGTTTTTCCATCATCTCATGTCCCGGCTCTTAATTTTATCACCATAGATTTTTTTTCCATCTTAGATAAGCGATGTCAAATATTTTATTTTGTTGAAGTACTCTTTTGATTTATTATTTATTATGGCTGTGAGAGTATATTTACCAAGCCTGGTTGCTTTGTCCCCAGATGTTTAAGCTAAGCTCATGCACCCCTTCATCCCTCTCTCCATTCATCCCCTTTTTACAATTAATCTTTGAACATGGAGTGGTCCTTCCTGGTGAAATTAGTTATACTTATTTAATTTCATGTGGTCCGTATATCCTGGTAAAACTAGTTTCCTAGTTAAAATATTATGTAGTAATGAAACAGTTTTTTGGATCCAATCTTTTTTACTTATGGTGTATATAGAGCTGGTCTTTTAGGATCAAGTATGCTTATTCAGTGAAAATGTTTGTCCTCTTTCAATCAACCTGACCACTTCACAAAAGAACCACATTGGCGCAATCTTACTCAAAATTGCAAACATATTCATAGATCGTGACTCAGATCCTTAGAAAACTTTGGGTTGAATTCCTTGCCCAGAAACACGTCGACACAAACCCACAACTTCTGGATTACAAAACAACTCCTCCCAATGAGCCACAGTCGTCCAATCAGCCTAGTGATAAAAATGCTTTGATTCCATTGGGTATTTTTTTTTACCTTTTTTTTTCTGGTTTCATAAACAAACCTTTTTGCCTGCTCCACCCTCTCTATTACTGCACCAGCAGAGGACACCCTGGCTGTCAGATTTTCTGTTGTTGCAGTAACTGGTAAAACATGTTCTGTTAGTTTCAATGTTCCCAAGTACATATGATGTCCTTAATTTTTTCTGTTATAGAAAGTGAGTGCTTTGCAAAGGTATTCATACTTTTGAAATCTTTCATATTATTTTCCCTTTCACAGGCACCAATTTCAAAGTATGCTATTGAGATTTCATGAGAGAGAGACCAACACAAAATAGTGTGTTTCACAATAATTGTGAAAAGGAAGGAAAATGATACAACTACTGACTATGTTTTGTGTTTGCTCCCTTATTTAACTCAAATTGCTCCATATGGCTGTCCACAATGGATGAACTAGGTTCTTGCCGCTGTTATTTTGAAGGGATTACAATAGCATTGCTACCCTTGTTTATGACTTCCTGTTTAGCTTATCTGGTTTTCAGAAATATACACGTTATTCTCCGTCATCTGCTGAAAAAAATAGACTCTATCCTGTCTATCATGTCACAGCAAAATGAAGCCAGTAGGAATTACTGCATGTACTTAATGATGCTTAAAACAGAGTCTGAAAAACAAATTCACAGAAGAGACTAAACACAAAGGAATGTATCTGCATGAAAGAAATCTTCATAACAACAGCAAGGAAATTTTCCATCTAAAAACTTCAGGTGCAAGCTGAAGCAAAGTTCACCAAGACATATTCAACATAATTTTTCATAGCCTGTAGAGACTAACTTTAAATGGGTGATCAGTGCATCTTTCAGCAGGATAGTGATGCAAATCATATAATCAGCTTTACACAGATAATGTTTAAAAGACATAAAATCCATCTTCTTCCAATGTCATCTCCGTCTCCCGACCTATTTGGGAGAATGTGGGGAGAACCGCAGAGAAAATAATAAAGAAAGGACCCAGGGCTCTGAATCATTTAAACATTTACTACATGGAATCCCCCCAAAACCCTCAGTGTGTCCAAACTTTGTGAAAAAAATACAAATACCAACTAGTGTCCAGCTGGATAAAGGGGGCTTTCTATTCTTTTTTTTTTTTTTGTTGCTACAATTCACTTGGTCTTTTTTGGCTAATCTTTACCACATAAATAACTGACCTCTAAACAAAACTATGCAAAGACAGGGTCAACTATACTAAGAAAACTATGTAGAATTCCACATAGAGTGCAGTTAATATTTTGGGAACCATGTAAAACATAACCGCTCTCTTATATGACTTGTGTACTCGTTGAGATGGAGAAATTATATTTTTCTTTTTCCTGAACATTTAATTAAGTTGAAGCCCAACCTTGGCTTTGCATCAAATGTTACAAATACTATACATGTCTATCATTTCAGCAACTAAACTTACAAAATCTCACTGTGGGTTGAGATAATTACAGACAAAAAAGGGAAATTCACAAGTTAACAGAGTAAAGATTGCACATAGAGATCGAGTTTCCTTAATTCTGACCATGGGTGTAAGAGGGCAGGTGGGTGCTGATCACCCACTGTTGGAACATTTCAGCCCTGTGAGATAACTGAGACTGAGCGCAACAGATGGCCACGCTGTGTTCCAAGCGAGCCACTATCCAACAGGAGCAGCTTGAAATCCTGGTCAGCCTCAGTGGGGCTTTGCAATATCTAAAGTAGATTTGGTTCTATGTCAGCACTGTCCACATCAAGAACATGTAATTAGAGCAAAGAAAATACACAAACTTGCTATAAAAGCCTTAATCTTCAGTGAAATAGTTTGTTGGAGCTGCAGCGATTCTACACTTTTAGAGGAAGAAGTTAGATAAGTTCATCAGGAAGACCAGGACTGTCCTCGGGTTCCCCACTGACCCAGTCTGGGTAAAAAAATAAATAATTACCTGTTGGACAAAATGTGTTCAGATCCCAATCAAGACAAAGAATGGGCTGCATGCCCAACAACAAACTGATTAATTGAGGTGTGTGTAACATCACTGAGCATGACAATAATGGTTCGGATACACCTGGATTAATGGAGCTTAAGTTAAAAGATTAAGAACTATCAGAGAAGAATGATGCACCGCTTAACAGCTCCAGACAGGTGTCGTGGAGTAATATTGGCTTCCATATCATCTTTGAAAATTAAGCTTTTTTGCTGAATTAAATTTGTCCTAAATAAAAAATGGTAGCATATTCTTATTGCTTAGATTTTAAATCTATTTAAACTTTTAAAAGTGAAAAAACATCAGTATAAAAAGTATGCTGAGGTCTCACTATTGTTAATTCAAGAAATCAATTTAGTCTTATTTAATCGAAACCAGTTTATTTTGCTGTGGAAACTGTGCTTATTGTTATATCACTAATGATGATACAGCTTATAATATGAGACATTTTATGTTCAACACCTTTTCACTTTGAAGAAAGTTTGACCTTTATGAAGAATTGTCAGGCATCATTACCAGATAAAAATGCCAAGTAACTGCACTTATTCCTGTTTAAGCAAAGCAGCAGCACAGGGCCTCCAGATTACCGATCAGTGAGCAAGATTCATCTCACTCACTGCTCCCAGTTTAACATATTGGCATTTCTGAGGTGGTTGGTGGTAATTGTCAGCCACACAACGGCTCCTCGTTTGTTTCAGTGACATTTTGCCTTTGGTTGATTGTGTATTTAACAGGGAGAGGAACGCAAAATTAATTGGAGAGAGGCCTTAATCTGTCCGCCTTAAATGTCACCCCTGTGTTGTGATGCCTTTGGTGACATGGTGGGACACAGAAGGCAGCCACGTAAAGGTAAGAGAATCAAAGAAATGCATTATAAGACAAAATTTGAATTAATAAGGTATCGTTGAGCCATATATCATTGTAGGAACTGAAGAGTTTTTAAAAGGTCTGTTGTTTTTATTTCCCTTGAAATCAGGGGAGGTTTCCACTGAAATGGTCCCTGAAGTTTGAGATTTTCTGAGCCTCACAAGTTAAATAGAATCATGTTATTTGATTACATTTAAGCAAAGTGCACAAATGCATATGTGAGGGGATATTAATGTTATCACGCAGAAGTCTAAAGTTTTGTTTTAGTTATTAATTATTGGAAACATTTTAACATGTTGTAAAAATTCAAACAATTAATTGCATTTTTATATTTACTAACAGATGGGAGTCTGTTGGAATTTATAAAATCAATGTACAATTAAAATATAATTGGACGTGGTTCTACCTGGACCGGGTCCTTCTAGGGCCGTGAAAATAAGGAGGCTGGAAGAGTTCAAACAGGTCCAGCCTTTTCTAGCTTTCATTGACCCTCATTCAGCGTATGCTCTGTTGCCTAGCAACCGTGACAGTTGATACACAGAGAATGGATGCCGAAATACTTCCTACTGTTCTGTTCCTAATTTCATTGTTGGGGAATTTCAACAGCAGGATCGTCATCACAGATTTCAGATCTGTAGTTTACTGCAAAGATATTGGAATCTGTGCTTAAATGTCAGCCAAATTTATTCGCAGTCACAGATCAAACCCACCCAATAAACCAAACATGGGTGCTTCTCCAAAATAAAATCCCAAAACATTTCAAAAAGCATGACGTTTGTTGAGGACACTGCCACCTGTGGCCAAAACACAGAACTGCAGCATTCTCATGCTCCTTCTCATAGCTTGCTCTCCTACTTTAAATTTTTCTCTTTTTTTTTTTTTACTTTTTCATAGTACATGGAGTTGCCATAGGTGTCAGAGTTTAGCTGGATTCCAGCTGATTCTGAGTATCCACAAAATCCATCTCAAATATTATGCTTCAATTGTTTGCTAGATTGGACCCATTTAAAATGGAAGCACTTGATTTCATCTCCAAAGAACAGTGCAGGAACTTCTGACCAGGGAAACAGGCTACAGGCTTATAGATGCATCAGTGCTGAACTACCAAGGAGTCAGTCTGCTCATTAAACCATGTTTTATTAGACCATTTAGTTGTAAATGGTAAAAAAAAGGCTTTTGTAAAGATATTTTTTAATAAAAACTTGTCTTTTTAAATCAGTTATATGTCTTCCATGCTAATTAGGTCTTGAGTTGTATTTTATGATAGAGTACTACAAAAAATACTTTGAGTTAATGTTTCTCAGCTTAGACTATGGAGAGTCTAAGCAGAGCAAAATCGGCTGATAATTTGAAAAGGATCTGTTTTTTTCACACCTGACTCTTACGGGTACAAAATGGAGTTATTGGCCACAAGTTATTTTAAACTAACGAGATTTAGGTTTTAACCCTTCTTGACAACAAATGATTTCCATGTTTTTGTGTTCTCCCTAATAAAATCTTGGTTTTGTGACACAATACATTTTCTCATAGAAGAGGAAAATTGAACCATAACATTTAATATCCATGAATCATATTAAATGTAAAAATTTTTTTTTAAGGATCATTTTACATTATTTTGTCATTGTTTTATCTCTTAAATTTGACGCATGTTTTAGGAAAAATAAGCGTACAAAATTGTATTTCCTTGTTTAATAAACGTTAAAACAAGCTTTTTCTGGTATTTATTTAATTACAATAAATTAATTTACAAGATCATTTAAAATGTTTATACATTTGTTCTTTAGTTGTGAGTAAATCCTTCCCTTAAGGTTTGACAGACAAAAAATCTTAGACTATAACATGATGGTGTTACAACATTATCAAACATTTAGCTTGTCTCAATGGTTTGATGAAACGAGAAAAATTTAGCTCAACATCAAATTAAGATGCAATCTTATTAAAGAATACTGCTAACGTTTCCTTTTATTTACATACCTGCTAAAGTAAAAACAGCAAAATATATTAAAGCTAAAGTATTTGTTAATACAGATCAGACAAGGTGTCTTAAGGAAAGGCTGAATGATTCTTCATATTTTAACGAGAAGTTCTGAAGCTCTTGATCCTGTGAAGTTTATCCTGTAACAATACATAAAAAAAATCAATTAAAGTTAATTTTAAGATTTTTTATTTGAGAACATATTTCCTTAAAGTTTAATCTGTAAGAATATGAAAAAGTAATCTAAAACAAAGCCACTGATCAAATTTCATTCTTACAAAACATTTTATTTGTTTACAAATCTGAAAAGAAAACCTTTGTTTTAGATTTTAATCAGCAATTTTTTTTTAAGTCTTCAGAGACGCATAACAGCAAAATGCTGCTCAGATTTCTAAAGTTCATACTTACATGTCCACGCACGGATACACATTCCACAGAAAGCCACAACACTGGAGATTTGCAGCGCCCTGCCGCATTCTGCGCTCATAAGACAGTCTCTGGTCCTCAAGCAGCACTTTGGACAGCCTCCCCCCTCTGAGCTTTTCTCCTTTTTGTGTTCATGTTTCTTCGGCTGAGTTGTCGTGGTCTCCTTCAAATCATCATCATCCCAGTTCTCACTCTCACCTCGCCCCATGATGCTTGTTTAAGTTGACAGAATATCTGCTTGGTGAAAAAAAAAAACAAAGGGATAGAAAGTAAGTTTATAACACTGATGACAAAAGAAGGGAGCTCATGTTCTGATTTGAACACAGTAAAGCTCTATTACACAGTTTCACAGTGTAACAACATCTAGACTAAATCTGATATATCCCTCCCTCCTACTCTGGAGTTTTGTTTTGTTCTTTTCCTGTAAAACTGGTTCTCTTACTTGAGCTGGTGTTTGTTTAACAAAAGTTCCTTCCTTCTACTACTGGAAACTCAGGAACCAGAAAACTAGTCTAATCTAATCTCCAAAAGACTGCTAGGCCACGGGGAATGTTTCATTTCACAAGGAGCTTGAATGTTTAGGCTAGGCGCCATGTTTAGCTGAGTTGATTTCACTTTTATCAAATCTTTTTTCCAAAACAACTAAAGCTGCAATAACATAAAAATGCTGTCTGTTATTTTCTCTCCTTTATTTTGAACTCCAATATAGGAGTTTTTTTAATAGTCAAAAAGCACTGCAATCTGTGAATGTTGTTACCAAGATTGTTTATAAAACACACAATTTTATCCAGATTTGATCTAAACAACCTGTTTTGGAACAGCAGTTATTTATTATTATTTTATAGCTTATTTGTTTTGTGGAGATTTTAAACTTTAAAATTACTGAGTTATCCTCCTTTTTGCTGTGAAAACATCTTTGACTGATCGAAGGCCATTCTCTACTCCATGCAAAGATGAATAAATAAACAAACGTTTGCTGACATTATTTTAAATCTCTGGGTACAATCAGTCACATCAGTAGAAGTAAAGTTTGAAAAGTCAATGAATCATCTGTTTTTTAGACAGAAAACCTTTAGTTCAAGCTTGATCATTTCAACCATAAAAAGCTAGTGACAGAATTTGAACTTTTTTTTTACGCCTGATGAAAAATGTTATATCTGCTCCTCTACAAACATACACTTAAATACTAAACTTTCCTTTTGCATTAAACATGAATATTCTCCCACCACAGTAAGTCCTTAGCTGTTCAATCTCATCTCCATTTCTTTTATGAACTCTTTATTGAGTGAAGTCACATCGATTTGACATATTAACAATCCTTTTACACTGACGATCATTCCGGCTGCCAGAGGTTGATGCCTTCTGTTTGAACTGTCAGATACTATTGCTCCCCACAGATATGATCAGGTATTAAGTGATAACCCTGATGGTGAAATAACAACTTATTCGGTATCATCCAGTGGGCTCCTCATTTATTAACACTGACAGTAAATTAGATTGCTGGCATCCGGAGGGGATCCTGGCATTTTCAATGCACCTTTCTGCTTTAAAAACTTCCCTGGGTTTCAATCATAAGTAATGAAATTCCATAACCCTCCTCAGCTATGAAAGTGAGCTGGAAAGGAAGTGAAAGAAAAAGCCATTAAGAGCAGAGAAAGGAGTAATGGTCCTACCCTTTTGCTTGGAGAGGTTTCTCTCTTGTCAGTTAAAATGAGCCTTTCTGTGAGGACTTCTTTCTTCTGAGGTGAGTCCTGGACAGATACTTTCACCCCCACTGACCCTGGCAGTAGGAACAATGAAGCTGACGCATCAAGGCTCACATGAAGGCAGCGGGTGTGTCCTCTGGTGTAACAGGTGTGTTCAAGCTGACTGTGCTGAAAAAACCCGAAAAACCGGTTGGTTTTTTAAAGACTTTTGATGATTTTCTAGAATGGGTGCGCTGAGGCTCAGTGAGCCCTTTTTCCAAGTTTGAGTATTTGGTTTCTTTTTATTTATGTTTTTGAACCATTAACAAAAATATCCCAATGTACTTTAACTACAGTGGCGTGTATTTGTCTTGCTATTTGTGCATTTTTATGAAAAGGAGGGAAAGTTATCACAAAGTGAAAACATACAACAGTAATAAATGCTTTTTGTGTAATTATTTATTTCTCTTAATAGCATAGCGACTTCAAAATTTTAATTTTCTTTATTTTTAATCTGCTTGATTAATGTTGTTTTTGTATTGAGTTCAATTTTCTTATAAGCACTGTGAATTTTCTTTGGCTGAAAGGTGCGATATAAAGTTTGAAATCACTTCAATAAAAACAGAGATTTAATGGAATTTAACTTATTCAGAATTAATTTTAAGAAAAATATATGTTTAAAAAATAGAATTCTTATCCAACTTAAAATTTCTACTTTTTTACTATTTTTACTGTAACTACATTTTGATAGCATTATTTGCTCATGACAAATGGAAACACAATCAGAAAAATCAGAAACTAATAGAAAGAATTGAGTAATGTAGTGAATCAGTCCTTTTTAAGAGGGAGAAAGCAGACATAGACAAAACAACAACAAACATGGCTAACAAACGATATTGCACTGTAAAAAAAATGTACCTAACTGTAAGACATTTTAGTATACTAATCAGAATTATTAAACATAAAGTATTTTTAAAGACTTGCATTCATGGAGCGTCCAGTTTCTTTCATGCATAGCTTTTCTAGTCGGTTAATAAAGATTTATGGAGCAGGCGATTCTTCCAGCAAGTAATCAGATTCTATTTTATGGGTTAATATCTGTAGTGCCTGTGAAGTGATTCTGAGCTTTGAAGGCATCCATCATACTGCTTTACTTTTCTCGTATTGCTGCTAAAAAAATGATCCAGTTTTTACTAAAAAAAAAAAGTGATTTAGGTAAATCTCAACCATGTCAACTTCTTAATAATAATGTCTTTAAAGTGATTGTTACAGAGACGTCAGCGTCATCACGCAGGCATCATGCAACTGAGATTTATTTAGACTGAGAAATGAGGCACTGCTATTTTTTGTTGCTGTTTTGAATTATTTTTCTGGATCAGTTATTTAATCTAAATAAAACCATAGATCCACAAAAGACAGATATGTACATTTTAAAGTCTCAGTGTCAGAGAATGAATTGAAATTTGGATTGAATCATTAGCCTTGATCAAGTTTGTGGTTTTTCATTGAGTGCATACAGGTGAACAAAACTGTTGGTTCAATTAACAAAAAAATGGAAATGGTTGTTACATTTTTGAGTTATATGTGCAGCTTTAGTCAAGTTTTCTTTTTGCTTTGGTTAAATTAAACGGAGAAGCACAGAGAAATTGGTTGGTGCTTAGAATAATCATTAAGAACGATCAGCTGGAGGGAACCTTTAAATATCAAATGTTCAACAAGTGATTGCATCAAACTAAACTCTATGAGCTACAGCTGACAGATATTTGGTGTAGAAGTTGTTGCTGAGTGAAAAATAGTAAATTGTAGAGTATGTAGAGACATGTCTGCAATTATTTCAGCCTGTAGATAAAAAAGAAGGAGGAAAATTTTCAGCAGATAACAGGAAGAATGAATTTAGTAGGAAATGTTCTGTGTTTCATCCCTTGGACTTTGAACTTCTATTAGGAAACACCTGAATATGTTTGAAACCTATTTGAAATCTTAGTTAGTTTTTTAATGCTAGCTATACTGGTCGCCTAATAAGATGCTGAAGAGGGCTCTTAAATCTGTAATTGTTATACTTTTCCTATTTTTTGTTTTAAAACCCTTTATTACAGTGATCACTCTCTGAAAGATCAGTGAAAGCATGATAGAAGCAATGCTGTATAATATTCGGAAGCCTAAAAACCATTCTTACCAAAGCATTATAACCATCTTGAATCACTTTCAGCTGGATAAACCAGACTTATTATATTTGGGAGGTGCATGACAACAACCAAGATGACGACCTCTGCTAACATCTGTAGTTGGTCCAAGTAGGATTTAACACATTTATTTAATTTAATCAAATTAGTGACAGTTTTGTTGCCCAACATGTCCTTCACTGAAAGAAGTTAAATGTTCATGTCATTTAATCAACTTAAAATGTCATGTTGTTCCAACTTCAAAAAATGCATTTGTGGTTTGAAACCAATAATTTTACCTGGAGTTAAAAATCTCTAATCATTGAAAAAAATCAACCAAAACAATCAGTAAAAGTCACTAATGAATGTCTTAGATATCATATAGAGATGAATTTAAAAAGGAATTTCAGGTTCTTTAAATTGTTAAGAATCAATAATAGGAGACAACCATTGATTTTTACTAATTTACAAACTAAAGGTCCAAATCTGAGTTATCATGAATTATAAATCCTGTGTCTGTTTTCAATAAATATAGTTGGCCTGGTAAATATTAGTTTTTTCCAAATTGAAAAAATAAAGGTATAACACAGCACAAAAATTGTTAATTGTTTTAAGTTATAGTTTTACTTTGTGTGAATTCAGTTTCTTTTTTTGTCTCAAGGTAAAAAACCTTTCTATTAAATACAAATTTATAGTTTTAACAATCTCATAATTTTAATTCAAGGAAAAGTAATCAGTTTGGGTTTAACAAATTACAGTATATCTTTTTAAGTTGATACAAAGTATCTTTTTTTTCAGTGTCGATTTATTGCTGTGTCATTCCAAGCCTCTGTGACGCACATCTACTTTAAATAATTAGTAGGTGACTTTTGAAACACATCCAGTCTTTGGTAATGAGCCAAATTTATCAGGATGTGTAAAAAAGACTGACTCCATGATGCCAGGGATGTCGTAAGTTCAGCACCTTGATGTGTCGGTATTGTTTCTATTAATGCTTTGCTGTATAACAAATTCAGTCAGTGTTTGAATATTCAATTTCATTGATGGGAAATTGTTAGTGCATCCTTCAGAAAGGAAGTAAGTTAGTGAACACGTTTCTTTTTGGTTTTTTTTGCATAAGAAACAACTATAAATACAAAGTTAGAATCACATCTTTTTATATCAATCCCCTTGGTGGCCAAATTTTACTAACCAGACAAAACAAAAATGAAATAAAAATAATCAGGAGTCATGAAATAATCCATCCCATTTTATCTGTGTATTTATACCTCTACTTTATGTTTCTCACAGTATCTAGTCTAGGCAGGGTAAGCTCAGGAAAGACGCTGTTTCAGTCTATACAAAAAGTCACAGTGACAGCAACAAACATCTGGGGAAATAGGGGAAGGGAACCACATGCAAATAGGTTGTCTTAAAGAGAGCAAAGAAAAATATATTCTCAGCTGAACTTGGAGTTTATCCTAATATTGTTCCTGTGTTCCTAAGTTGGTCACCTAAAACCTTTTACTTTCTGCATACCATGGCAAAAATCTCTTCCTGCAGATTTTGAACCATCAGTTGAAAAGAATATGTCACTGAAATTTTATTTTAAAAGGTTCTACATAATTTTCTAATGTTAGCAGAAAGCTATGTGGAAATCTGTTACCTTCACTAAAATTGGTCAATTTAACCCCAAAAAACCTCTTTAATGCACCAACTTAAAATGAAATGTAAACACTTCATGGATCATTGCCCTGGTTCAATTCTTTGAGTTTTTAAACATCTAGTCTAAATGGAGACTGCTTCACTTTCAGAAAGTTTAACAGTTCAGCATTAAGTCTAAAGCAGTTGTGGTAGAATATATGTATAAAATATAGTGTAGGTGTTTAACAAAAAAAAATGAACAAAAGAATCTGCTAATTTAACTCCAATGCTGTGCCCAAAGCTGCAGAAGAGAGAACATCTCAGGTTTTAAACATTTGTGTTGTTTTTTGTCAAAAAAAGAGTAAAAAAGGGCTTATTTCAATTCCTAACAGCTAATTAAGCAGATTTTCAGGATAAAGTTTGTTTAAGAGCTAATATATCTTTTGACCTTTCAGCCAAACAAAAACATGAAATGATCAATGTTTGATGATTATGATGAATGATTATCTGTTTACATAATTAACAATACATTGAGTCCCATTTGCTTTTTTCGTGTTGCTTTTCGTTACTGAAATCTTGATCTCAAATTTACATCTTCACTGTCCTCAACTTTGTTTTGACTTTGGTCTCTTATGTCTCCATTATCCAGACCTACTGTTTATTCCACTAACTGACAGAGACATGAAAAACAGTCCAAGCTATTAAATCACAGGCTCATGCATCCATCCCAGTCCCCTGGTGCTCCCTTCCAGCTGTTATTGGGCAAGCAGACAGTGCAGATTGTTTTGGAGCTGCTCACACTTCTGACAGCAGTTAATCCATATGGTTTGTCTGAAAATACATTTGCAGACTAACCCGCTTTTTTAGAAAACTTCACGTCCAGTTGCCTAAACTGAACTTTCCAAGCCAGGTTTGTGTAGTAACGATAACGATCTGCTAAAGTGAAACCTTTTTTGGGGGAAGGAAAACTCTTTTAAAGTAATTTTGAAAGTTACTAAAAAGTGGTCAGAGAGGACAGGATTGTGAGGAAATACTGTT
>JAUZNJ010032533.1:0-13628 GCA_034780135.1 Jordanella pulchra | reverse complement strand
ACAAGTTGCACTTTGGAACGACCTTAATATTGTATCATGTTTTTGATCTGAGTTTGTTTTACAGCATGAAATGTCTGCATGAGTGCTCATCCAAGACTGGTGATTCCATACTTTTTGCCAGGGGTTGTAGATCATTTCAGAAAATGGGACAGACTGTTTTGAAATAACTGAAACGCACTGATAGCGTAAAATCAAGTATAATAGCCAGGGTATTTGAAATCCCACCTTTAAATGCACAACACATCGGCAAATGGATCAGGGGACAACAGACACTGGCACTTTCTGCTTGGATTTGTTTAGGGCTGGAGGGGTCTGGTTTGGGGAACAGCGGATCTTGTCCCTGCTTTTTGCAGATGATGTGGTCCTGCTAGCTTCCTCAGGCGAAGACCTGCCACATGCACTGAATGGGCAGGGATGAGAATCAGTTTCTCCAAGGCCATGGTTCTCGACCGGGAAAAGTTTGCTTGTCCCCTTTAGGTTGGAGGAGAGTTTTTGCCTCAAGTGGAGAAGTTCAAGTATCTTGAGGTCCTGGTCATGAGTGAGGGGAGAATGGAGCGGGAGATCAATAGAAGGATCGATGAGGCTGCTGCCATAATACAGACATTGCACTGGTCTGCTGTGGTGAAGCTAGAGATGAGTAAAAAGGCAAAGCTCTCGATTTACCAGTCGGTCTACATTTCTACCCTCACCTATGGTCATGACCGAAAGAACAATATCCCGGATACAAGCTGCCGAAATTAGCTTTCTCTGCAGCCTTGTCTTAAGGTTGTCAGGGTGCCTCATGGATTATAAACTGGAAGTGTGTGAGAATTTTAAATTATATTCTGGATTTAACATGGAGCTAATTAAGGGAAGCTAAAAAAGGAAATATTTCTCTTTATGTTTAATTTATTTTTTACTCATGCTCATGTGGATTTTTTGCACATCTAAAATGGATAAATGTCAAGCAAAAGTTTGAACCACCATACTTGCATCCATACTTAAATAAAACAGTATCCAAATTATGTATTTTATTGAATGTATTTAAATTTTTGTTAAGATTACTTTTATGCCCAGCTCCATTTTCTTTCTTAAACTTCTAGAGAAAACTAAAACATGATAGCAACTGATTAGGGCAAATAACGGGTGTTAGAAACAGCAGCAGGGGTTTCCAACTCTATTGCCCTGCAACATTTACCCCTTATTCACAAACTTCTTGATTTGTGTGTCTTTTGTTGTTTCACAAATAGAAAGATTTCTTGTCAATGTGGTAATTCCTACCAGCTCCGTGGCACCACAACATGAAAAAAAATTACCCTTCCTTGTCCATCACAATATGGATCATGGCTATTTTAGATGGAGAAAGCCACAGCAATTTCTAAAAAAAATCAGTGGAGCCAGACAAGAAGTCAGACATGGAAAGATCCAATAAATTTCATAGCAAGAAGAGAGGCTGTTTTAATGCCTGAATGGACCTTACGCACATTTAGGGCAGAATGCTTTATGGTACATTGTGCAATGATGATGGTACGTACTATGTATGAAGCTGCTTAAGAATTATCCTTGCTTCAGCACACTTAAATTAAATGAGTGGATCATTACCAGACCTTTTGCAAACTTGATGGCATGCTGAAGAGATAAGTATTAATTTCATTCAGCTGTGTTGCAACAGGGATGTGTTGCAGAGCAGCTCAACCATTTAACAAAAGATTCAAAAAAATCATGACAGGTTTTACAATTAATCTATATAAATAAATTAACCTCAGTAATAATTTAAATAAAATGAGACTATATTGGAAAAATAAAATTGAAGATGCTGTATCTACACTGTTTTTCTTAACCACTTATTAACCATCCATTCATAAGGTGTGTGATCAGTTATTGATCTGTAATTTAGAATATTCTTTGTTTAGACTTAACTTCAAATTGTTATGTCTCTCTTTCTTGCCAAAGGGTGATGAGGTCCTTACTGTCATCAAAATGAAGGCTCAGTGGCCAGCCTGGCAACCTCTAAATGTGTAAGTAAGATTTGATGTTGACAGTAGTATATTGTCAGATGTTATAATTGTATTATTAGGTAAAACATTTTCAGGTTGTTTGTAAATATTGGTTAGAAGACAACTTTATTTTATATTTTTTATTTTAATAAAATGTTTTTAAGGCTATTTTTGAGCTATTTTTAGCCTTGATTAGAAAACAAGGTCCAACAAGTTGACTCTGGAGTGTATATGCAATCAAGAATAAATTTCCACAGTGACAGTATGTAAGTGGCTGTAGGCTGAGCAAGGTTAGTTACGCACAAGGAAAGAATGAAAGGATCATTCATTTTAAAGAGGAATCTTCACCCATCCAGAAGTCTCCAGAAAGGTTCAAGTTGACTCTTTATTTACCTAAAAGAAAACTACATATAGAACATTAGTGGATTAAAGGACTTTATGACCTTTTGTCTGACCTGCATTTAAAAGTGCTTATATGCGTGTCAAGAATCTTTAAAACTAGACATGCTTACATCAGGGACAATTCTTTTACCAAAGGTTTAAAGAGTGCCGAGTACCTGAAAAGCTATCTGACCATGCAAGATAAATTGCACTCTTCTTGACTTCTATTTTCTTAAATTTTTGAAATTTGCTCTGCCCCTTTTTGCCCATTACTGACTTCAACATTCACTAATGCATCATATCTAAAACTAAGACAAGGAAAGCAGAAGGCAGCATTTTTAAGAAGAATATTGCAACCATTTTAGTTTTCATGAAAGGCTCTTTTTTGTGTGCCAAACTGAGTGAGTGGGAACCAGAACAGTTCTGTTTAGAACTAGTAGTCTTCTCTTCTTAATCAAAAGGCAGATTTTGAGATCCTTTGGCTCGGTGGCTGTTATGTTGCTCTTTCTCTTTCCTCACACTTTTCTCTCATCTTCCTGTTCTTCTCTTTCTTGTTTAGTGAAATTAAGCCAGTAGTGCCAACAGAGGCTCCATGTGCAGTACATCTTTCCCTTTCCTTCACAGTGCTGAAGCACATGCAGAAAATACTAAACAGTGTCATTTTGAGCTTTTGTGCTTCAATAGTAATGTGAAGTTTACATTTTGCAATGGAAAAATATCTCAGAGGGGAAGCATATCCACATGCATCAACAGAATAAATTTAATATCACAAATTAAAAAACAAACATTTGTTGGAGCATAATGAGTTATCAAGCCTCACTGCAAAAAAAGAAAGGCTGGATCATACAATGCAATGCACAATTGCCTACTCTCACCCCGATGGGCATGATGGTCAGAAAAAAAGCAGAAAAAAGTTAAATTCATCAGGTAAAGGATCAGTGGTGGAAGACTTTAGGTTCCACCAACTCCTACTGTTGGGTCGTGCTACCGACAGGTAAATATTTCACAGACGCAGCATTCTATGAACTCCAACAGACAGTGGACTCTCACAGCAAACGTCTCAGAAAAACTGCAGTAGGCTATGCATCTTTAAAAAAATAAAAGAAAAAAAAGTTTTGAAAGATGTATGAAGACATTCACTATGTCCTAACATGAGGTGGATAAACTGTTAAATAAATCCTCCATGTTCTCCAGTATTACTCCTCTCAGTCAGAAAAAACAATTAGAGCAAGAAACAGGGTCATATTGCTCTCAGCCACTCTTTGACCATGCACAGCAGAGTTAGCCATGCAGATAACATTTAGAACATATAGTATTGAAACTATCTGCATTAAAATCATCTAGTTATTTTTTAGAATATGCAACCACTCTCCAAACATGGTGCTGATCATATCATTGAATATATTAAATTTTAAAAGCATATTGATTCTATCTAATCTCCACCTGCACACACAGGTGACTAAGACTTTGATATTTAAAGGTACTGGTCTTGAAGTAATGTGCTTGAGGCTGCAAGCAAATACCTACAGTATATATATATTTATTTAGTTTCTGAGAAACCCTCTTTATATCCATAAAAAATAACTTTATTTTTAAATTACCAGTTCAAAAGCAATATTAAGGATAAGCAAAAATACAGGACCCATTCTTGGATTAACAAAGCTAAAAATATTTACACCAATTAACAAGTGAATGTTTTTGGAGAGATGATTGCTGTTGATTATATACTTAGCTGATTCCTTAGATTTGCCCTTTTAACAAGAAAGATTTTAAAATATCAATAAGTCCAAGCAAGATTGTGTAATTAATATTGTAATACACGTCTCACAGATGCATTTTAGATATCATTTTTTTTTTATCCAACTGGAGTGATAAACTTCATCCTGAAGTAAAACTACCTATGACAATGTATTGCATTTTTGTCCCATATCTTCCCACTCATGATATCATTCCCCCCCATTAGTTTTAATACTAACACTTTGTTTATCCATCTATCCCTTGTCTACACCTCATCTCCCTCATTTTTGAAGAATTAAGCTAGTCCTGATAGGCAGAATGCCTTCCTGGCACTCATACTTACTTCTTGTTTTCCGCTACTCCTTTTTGTCAGACATCCTCCTAATAACTGAAATACTACTTAAGTGTTCCCTGGATTTTATGTAATGAACTACTAAAAAAGAAGAAGTTAGCTATCAAAAATTTTGAAGTAAAGCCCTTCTCTGAAGAACAAAATGGTGCTGTTAATGAGCATCATTCAGTGTTTTGGTGTAGATTGTGGGGGCTTTATCTGTATAGAGTGGTACATAAAACACTGCTACCAGGTAGTTCAACTGGAAATCATTGCATATGTGGGAAAAATGACTTAAAATAAAATTGTTAAGGCAGGCAATCTCTCTCTCTCTATGTCCCTCTCTCTTTCTGAGGCACACACGGAGAGGGATTTGTTACTTATGATAACATTTAACAATTTGTTAATGCGATAATTCATAGCTTGTTTATTTGGGGGATTTCTGTGATACTTGCAACAGTTGCAAGCCAAAATAGTAGAGAAAAACAAAGTAAACAGAAAAAGAGGGGTGGGGCAGAGAAGTTGGGGGATTTACGAAATATGAATGTTGGACGTGGGAGTCCATATCAAGTCACATCATATCTAGGCCCAGCCGAATAGTTCATGTAGTCTTTGTCAGCAATAAAAAAATAGAATATCACTTTGACCATAACAGGTTACAAAAAAAAGTTACTAATAATTTTATTTGAGTTTTCTTGCAAAAAAAAAAAGTATTATTGTGTATAGGTGTTTGTTACAAGCCTTAGCTTGTCTATTTTTTTTTTTACTCGTCTATCCTTAAGATTTATCTAAAGCCAGGGTGTCCATTAGAGTATAAGCAAGACGTATGTTCCTTGGATGTAATGCTTAATTTACATCTTCGAAGACCATCATTAGTAGTTTTAGCAAGGGTAAGACTGACATGGTCATGTGGATTTGAATAGGCATGATGAAAATTCAAGAGTGATGACAGTCTGATTGTACATTTTTGACAAGAAGCATCACGCTCCATTTCAGGAAAGTACGATCTTGCATTTATTCTAATGATCTTAATTTTCATGTGTGTTCTAAAAATTTTAAAATATAAAACCTTATACCGAAGCTACACAAAGTTGTACAGCAGGCTCTCCACAAAAAGTCGTAGTAAATACCATAGTAATAGTTATAGGTTTAACTTACAGCAGTGCTGAAGAACTTTCAGTTTTGGCATATGTTGGCTCCCTCAGTGGACAAAAGCTGTATTGTTTTGCCTGAAGGAAGACAACATTTCCCATGAAAACCAGCATGGTATAGACCAAGGGTATCAAAGTGGTTCCAGAAAGGGCCGTGTGACTGCGGGTTTCCTTTCCAGCCAAGCAGTTGCACACTAAATTACATTCATCTCATCAGGTCATTAGGTTAAGACTAAAATCACTTGATGAGGTGAATGGAGTCTGGTGTGCTACTGTTTGGTTGGAAAGAAAGCCAGCAGCCACACGACCCTTTCTGGAACCAGTTTGACACCCCTGGTATATACCATAGAGTGGTAAAATCCTGATCTCCACCTTATTCGCATAAACTTTCATCTTTATAATGAATGGGGAAAGGGGGAAGTCATGTATGCCATTAAAACAGTTTGCACATTTGTAGTTATTTTGTATAGCAGGGTAACTGCCACCCTCCTCAAAGTTGCTTAGTGCTGGTATAAGAGATACAGACTCCTTTGCATCTTATCATTCAGCTAGTCGTGGGTCAACATACAATCACAAAAGTTATGAAAATATTTAATGAGGGTTGAAAAGTTACTTAGTGTTGGTTTAATGCATCACTAGTGTTGTGTAGGGCAATCATCTCTAATCATTCTAGTATAGCCTCAGGATGCATTAGGGATACCACATTTTTTTATGCCTCAGCCTTTTCAGCTCTCTGTTGGGCTGCCTCTTTTCTTTCTTTCTTAATTTATTTATTACTCAGCACTACAAAATGCACTATGTCACTTACAGCTAACTCTTTTGCTTAGGCGTGCTGCCCCCTCAGCTGAATTCTCTGTGGACCGAACCCGCCACCTCATGTCCTTCCTAACCATGATGGGACCCAGTCCAGACTGGAATGTTGGACTGTCTGCTGAGGATCTGTGTACCAAAGAGTGCGGTTGGGCCCAGAGGGTGGTCCAAGACCTGATCCCTTGGGATGCTGGCACAGATAGTGGAGTGTCATATGAGGTCAGTACAAAATACTTCTTGATTCAGACTTTAAATACAAGGGGTGGGAGGAACAAAGATGGTTGGAGTGGTATTACAGTAAACATAAAAAAATGAAAAGGGCCTTTTTAAAATTCCTTAAATTGCACCATTATCAGTGCAGCAGTGCAAGTATTAGATGTGTCTTCTAAAACGTAATACTGTATGTAGTGGAACATGCTTCACTCCTTCTTTTCTATGAAAATGTGATGATTAATTTGTTTGAAAATACAGTAAAAAATAGCAATTAACTCTTGAGAAAGTATTTAACATTTCATATCAAGCAAAAGTCACCACACAATCTTAGGCTTTATGTTATTTTAAGCAAGTAATTTACAATGATCTTTAATGATAAATAAAACATAATTAAACTAGTTGTCTTTTAAAATCCCTTACATGTTATGGCTTACCTTAAGGTTATAACTCAACAATTCTTTGCAAACTGCTTTTCAAATTTATTTTAGCCCATTTATAAAACTCTTCCTTGCTCTCACCATGATTTTGCTCTTCTGATTTTTGGCGTCCTAATGCAGACCACTTTTTTATCAGTGTCTCTGGCCACATTCAAAGACAAGCCCTTTTACAAATGTCTGCAAAACTTTAAAACTGGCATTAGACACTTTGATATGTGCAGTTTATTTAAAACTGTCATTAGACACTTTGATATGTGCAGTTTAATTTAAATTCTACACAGTATCCGTCTGGAAAGGTTCCTTTGGAGAGTGTTTATAAAAAGGAGGTACATTCAATACAATTCTTTAACAGATGGGATAAATCACCAAGTGGCACTTGTCTCCCATGTCAAGCATTTAGCCAATCACAGAAACAGTAGTACCTGTGATGTATCACATCACTGATTTGTTTCACAACTAGCAGAGTTAACTAACGTGCAACTTTCCCATTCACAAAGGCAAAGATTACATCCTTTGGTCATCTTTCAAAAAGAAATAGAGGGCATGCCACCTAAAACTGGAGCAGCCATGTTTGTTTTGCTTCAGCCTTCTGACTTTGGTTGAGGTGTTGACACAATTCATGTCACTGCATGTCATTGGTCTGAAACATTTTTCTTTTGAGGCTAATGCAAAGATGTATTTTCAATAGTTTGTGAATTCAAAAATCTCATCAAAATTCATCTTGCTTGCAAGGTGACAAACCTCTAAGATTAAAAAATTAATTACGTTTTATCCTGGCATCTATTCTATATTATTATACTATATTATACAATATTATAGCTCAACCCTTTGATTGAGGCTGTTATTTAATGCTACTAGCTCTTAATTCACCAGAGGGAAAGGTTTTCACAATACAAAAATGCAGTTGCCGACAAATTCTAAGTATTGCTACTTTACTGAAATGTCATTACAATACCTATATGTGATTCTAAAATGTTTCCATATAGTTTTTTTGCCACCAAAAGTGGGAGGGTTTTCTATAATTGTAGATTCCATGTTTAATTATTAATTGTGACAGGCCATGACTAAACCATAACCAAGTCTACCTAGGAGTGTTTTGATCCTAAAAGAGTGAAGTCTGCTAAGAAATCATACTATTTTTTCTGGTCGAAGCAGTCGATCACTCAAGAGGTGGGACGATAACACAGTCTTCGGGTTTTTGATCAATGTTTTTGTCTGATCAGTTGCAGTTGGAACTGATGATGTTGCTATGTACAAAATTCAGTGTAAATTACCTTCATAAGTCTGTATCATTGACATGTGTGTTAGGTTTTATTTATCATGTCTATAGTTTTTAAGTGCAAATGCCCTCTTGCTAGCAGTAGCTCAACAGACGACACTCTAACTATAAAGTCTGTGTGGGTTTTGGTTCCAAGGACCTCAGTGTCTGGGATCCTGTCTTGCTGCTAGATGCCGAGAAGTGGTTCAGCTTCCTGTTGTGATGCTGATAGACTTTCCAGGTTTCACAGCTGTAGTGCAATGCAATAAGAACAACAGCCCGGTACACCTTGACCTTTGTCTCTGTGGTGATCCCTCTCCTGTTCCAGACATTCTACTTACCAAGCAAAGTTGATCCAACCAGTTTCTTATTAAATACATCCGGCCATGGAACAATCAAGTTTCTTTTAGCACATGTTGAAGTTGAACTGTGCTTCTTCCTCTCTTGTGGTAGTGTTGGTTGACAAACAAGTTTAAGGTATATTACTGCCACCTACAGGAATGAAGTGCAGCATGGGGAGCAGCTTAATCAGTCTAATATATCTTTAATCCAAAACCTTGAAAAACTCACTTTGGAAAACAACTTATTCCTCAAGAAAAAAAAAAGAAAGAAAGAATTAAATTAAATAAAAGAAAAAATTTGTTGATGTTTCTTCTTAATCTTTATTAGAACATCCCTATCATTTATTCTACAGTGTTGGTTCTGCTTCTCTGGGGTCTAGAGTTATATTATTAAGTTTGTTAGGATTCAGTTATGTTATGATATGTAAATAACTACCGCATACCAGATTTTTAAGAGATGTCTGCCTAACATTACAATAAATTTAAACTTCATGCAGACAAGGAAATTTATAGATATTATAATAAAATTCTGATTGGCCTTTTTTCCTTAGTACATTGCTTTGCATTGAGGTGGTGATAATAACCAGAGGAGGGCTTTTAAATAAAATCCATTTTTAAGTTTACTTTTGCTGTTGTAATGTTATTCACACATTTCATACTTTTTAATTTAACTTGTATGGTTATATTCCCGATATGACAAATAAACCCAGTAAAGTTTTCCGCCTCCCTGCCTGCTTAGAAGCATCTTTTCCTCGCTCCCTGCTTGTTTTTATTATTTTATTTTTTTTACCTTCTTATTTCGCAGCCAAAGTGACAGAACGTTAGACAAAACAAAATTTTTCAAATATTCTCTAGTTGGACTACCCTTTTAAACATTTTTGAACATTCCTTTTGTATTTTGATTCCATCAGAGAGGACACATCAGCACAGAAGGCTTCCCTTCACTCCAAAGGATTTGGAAAAGCTTCTACAGAGAATGACTGTCTTGTAAATAAAGATTATCTAACTGGAAGTAAATGCAGAAGTAGAGATAACCCCACCGGTGGTTTTAAACAGCCACACGTCAGAGCAACAGCTGCCCAAAGGAACCGAGAAACAAGGTGCTAATTCTAATAACCAGACTGGTAGCTCCTGCTGGGAATCACTTGGATTAAAGCCAAAGAACAAAAAGTAGAATTGTTAGCTCAAAAACCATCTGCCAGGACAATCGCTATATTCTGATGACAAAACCTGGCCAAGACTTCAGAGAAACATGTCTTCTACCCAAAGTATCAACAGGCGCAAAAAGTAAATCCAATTGTGAGACTCAATGTTTTCGTTCAGAAATCTAATATATAATTACCAGTATTATAAAGGTGTTCGGTTTGCATGAGTTATTCTCAGTACTTTTCGGTGACACTAATCCCCTGTAAATCTCCAAAGTTTTTTTCTAAACATTAATTTTAATTGTGACATTTGTTTTATTGCAGAGTGGCCTCATAACATACATTTACCATTCATGTATATACAGTGAGTGCAGAGCACTAGAAAGTTGTGGCTTTAAAAAAGTGTGGAGGCTTTGGCAGTCTAGGAAAAAGTCATTAGAGTCACTGGGTAGTAGAGTAATGAGATCTGTCCTTGTTGCCATTACTTTTACTATATCTTTTAATCTGTGGCCACTCACTACATTTTTCTCTGTCCTTCTCTCGCTAACTGAACAAAACAAAACTGTTCTTTTTTTCCCCTCTGAGAAGCTTTGGTTTGGGGGTGAGGAATGGGCTGGTCATATTCCTCAGATAGCCTCTGGCATTGCTTCTATCAACCCCATGCTGGCAGACCTTTACTGTTAGCTAGAGAATTCCCCCTCTAAAGTATTGTTTCTCTTTACAGCTGCTCTTTGACTTTGAAAGTTCTGCTTTGGGTGACTTGTTTGTGTCACTTTGAAACTCTTTTTGTTTTTTCACTTGTATAAATGTTTTTTTCCCTATCCTGGCAGTGGGTTATTTTTGAAATCCCAAAGAAATGCATTTTTGCCAATGCTATATTTCCTCTTGCTTTTCTTCTTTTTTCAGGCTCCGAACAAGCCATCTGCTCCCCAGGACAAAATACGCCCTCTTACAAGTTTGGATCACCCCCAAAGCCCATTTTATGATCCAGAGGGAGGTGCCATCACCCCTGTGGCAAGGGTCATAGTAGAGCGTATTGCCAGAAAGGTTTGTTTGCCTTTCCTCTAGACATATATTTACCTCTGTTAAGGTGACTATGTTTTTAGTAGAGTTTGTGTGTGTGCAGGTGGGGGAAAGTTTTCTTCTTTGAGCTGGGATTAGGTTTTGGACTAATTTGTGAATTAAGTTTAGGTTAAGGTTAGACATATGATAGTAATGGTTAGGGTAATATATAAAATGAATGTAAGCCAGTGAAATGTCCCCATAAATCATGAAAACATGACTGTGTGTGTTTGTGTATGCCTGTCTGTGTACAGAATAACTTAAAAAGTTATGAACAAATTCTAATGACATTTTTACCAAAGGTGCACCTCAGTCCAAGGAAATATCTATTAAATTTTGGTGATAATCCTCATCATAATCGGGATATAGGAATTTTTTAAAGGATTGTCTAACATTGTGAAAAAAGCACTTCCCCACTAAACCAGAATGTGGCAGCAGTGACTATTGACAGCCTCAACATTGGATCTACTCTGTTCTGTTATTGCAAGCTAGAGAGCAGCTTGGCTTCGTTAACTTTGATGAATTAGAAAAAATCTTTTGATGTTTTAATGTTTTTAAGCTAGAAAGTCCATCTCAAAACATTACCTATGTAGTCAGTTCATCAGTATTATGATCCTGCTAAAATATGCAGTTCTTTTTGAGAGCAGCAAACCTCCAGCATATCAAAGGGTTGCAGTGATAGGGGACCGCAGTGAAAGCTCTCTAAGCGGCCTCCCTGTTGGAGAATTCCTCCTGCCATTTCTAGCAGCTGGAAGTGAATATAAACGGGTTTTAAGGTTTTTGGTAAAAACTACAGGTACCAGAATATATAATAGAATATTTTTAGTTGGCAGTTTTTTTAAAGGTGACTGACTATATAAACTCTGTGTGGATAACACCATTTGTATCGGTAAAGTGAAATACTTCCAAAATAAAAAAACAGTGGGTCACAAGTGATCTAAAGAAACTTCTAAATGAGAAAAAACAAGCCTTTAAGGAGGGAGTCACAGAGTTATTGAGGAATATACAGACGTATCTTAAGGTCAAGAGAAAGCAATGAGGCATACAGGAGGAGGCTGGAAAACAAGCTCCAGCAGATGTGTGGTCAGGGATGAAGATGACCACAGACTTCAAGCAGAAGGATGATCGGAGAGATGGAAGTCTGGAAAGACCCAATGAACTGAATAAATTCTTCATTCTTCTGCATGTTTCTCTCCAGCCCACAGTCAAATGGACATCCTGCCCTCCTTTGCCAGTAGCTCTTCTCCTATGAGTTTATTGTCAGCCAAATCAGAAGAAAAGTGGCCCATACTGTCTAAAACTAATGTTTGTCTGTTGGACTACTCCAATTGTGCTGATTTTCTTCTTATACAGACCTAAATTTAGAAATGCTGCCTTGACAGGAAAGCCAATGTTGAGTATTTCATGATACTGAATATTATGCTGTATCAATGATATTTCCATGACAACTTTTTTTTGTCAGGCCAAAAACGGATTGATCAGAGAATTTCTGGATTAAAATCTCTAAAATGTTTCCATCTATATTATTTCTAATAGGACATTTAGTCAAGATCTAGTGTAAGAACCTTTCTATTGTTATCTAGTTGCATGTTTTCAAACCCAATTTCTCCCATTATATGACAGTATTTTAACAAATGGTTAATGGGTTGTACTTATTATATAGTACGCTTTATTGTGAGGTTGTTTGGAGGTTTGTAGAGGACCCAAATGCAGAAACGGAGGCAGATATGATTTCTTACAGTTTTAATGATAAGGGTGGTGGCAACAAAAGCATAAATCCAGAGATAACAAACCAGGGAATACAGGGACCAGAACAAAGGGCATCAGGAGGGAATGAAAAGAATCCAGAAACTGATTAGGAGCAGGTTTAGACAGATGTAACTAGACGTGAGCTAAGGAAAAGGAGACTGGCACAGGGGGACAACGGAGAGTAACCAAGAAGTACAAGTGGGCACACGTGCACACACACACTGATGGTGACAAGCTATATTGTAGCCATACCTACCCTGGGGCTAACGGAAAGAAGCAAGGCTGCTGTATGCAGGTGCCACCAAGCCCTCTAATCACTATCAGTAGGTTGTACCCAAGGACACAACGACACTGAAAGTTGGAGCCAGGGCTTAAACCGCCAACCATGCAATTGCAATTGCAACTCCTGCATCTGAAATACTGTAGCCAAAGTCAATACGTTTTCAGTGGGACTGAAGTAATTTTTTTAGGTTGTGAAAGTCAAAACTCTAATGATCTTCAGTAGTTATTTGCAGGGATATAGTTTTTAATCTTTTAGGAACTAGAGACTAGAGTGAGCATTTTTGTTGTTTTACTTAATTGTATAATAACTATATTATTACTACCAAGTAACTTCCTTTAAGAGTATAAAGTAAGCATTAGTTTAAACCAGCTCTCAATGCAAACCTAATAGGTAAATCCAACATCATCTGGTAAAATAATGTTTTCATAAGCAATTTGCCTAAATCAAAAATCAATAAGCGTTCAGATAATTGATTCGTCATTTTTTATGGGGAACAGTTAACGGTTGGGACACTTAAGGTTTAGCGGTGTTAGTTAAGTTCTATTAGTAAGACAATAGCAATAGTAGAGCACAGATATGTTGGGACTTGTTCTAGATGAATCTTTGGTCATGCTTTAGCAATAAAATCTAATGAGCATATACAGGAGAACATAAAAATTGATGTCACATTAGTGCTTAAACCCATCCATCCATCCATCCATCCATCCATCCATCCATCCATCCATCCATCCATCCATCCATCCATCCATCCATC